>JAQIXS010000175.1:0-59815 GCA_034700785.1 Rossiulus vilnensis | reverse complement strand
CCCATGATGCCTTTGGAACCCCTATAAAACGCAATTTTCACAATAAATACACGTTACTCCCCTTGAAAATGAGGGATCTGTGGACATGAGCAAGTACAACAGCAGTGATTTGTTGCAACAATTTTGCTCATTCAAGTTATAAAGGTTTCCAAATGAAAAGAGATAATTATGCGTCCTTTACATCCGCAAATGACATCTGTTTCTATCAAATGTAACGTTGGTGCACCGTGATTAACATCAACTTCAGCATAAGGCGAATTTTTAATCCAAAAATCTGGACATAATGATTCTGGAAAAGAAACTTTTTGAAACTTCAACATCAAGAATTTTTAGCAATAACCCTTTTTTTTCCTCATGGAAAACGTTCTGGTTGATAACACGTTAGTACACGCATAACAGAATGCAGTTAGAATACTAATAACAGACTTGGGATGCATTCAAATGGCTTTGAGATGTGTGTATCACAGAAACATTCACCAACGATAATCTCCTTTCAACCCTTTGACGCCTCTTTTTAACCCCTCCAAGTTGGGCGCAGTTGGTGAGATTTTGCAATGTTCAATTCTGCATTTTCAACTATAATTTCATGCTGTAACAGTACTTTTATGCAGTCATTTCCGGAAATTACCGTAACATGGTTTAATATAATCGAACGTATTTTCTTCCTTTATATTTATTTTTTGATGGTGACCACAGTAATAATAATAATAATAATGCGTCACGCACGATGCATTGCTTAAATCTACGCTATTTTTTTCTGAGCCTGAATTTACATCTATGCAAAAATACCCTAAATTTTTGGTAGATGATTGCGGGGTAGACATCGCAATTGCTCAATTTTTCCTTATTAAATCAATCAATGACGGGTTTTACAATAAACCTGTTTATGTGAAATCCCCAAACCCAATAGGAACCCAATTGGTTTACGAATTTCCGTTATTTTTAATGAACAGGGAACGAACGAACATTTAGTTTTCCAAGCCGTTTGCGTGAAATTCATAAAATACAGCATTGTTGTAATATCCGTTAAACATTTATTGCGTTAATAATATCCGCTCAAGAGCTATCTTTGAAATACAACATGCACACGAAATGAAAGTACAAATGATATAAAGGAAGGCTGCGTAAACCATATCTGAAGAAAACATTAGGAATTTTTGTTTACCTCAGAAATGTTGATTGTAATTTAGTCATGATTTATTTACTTTTAAATAACTAAAGTGAGTGTTTATCATTTAATTAATGTAAATCAATATTACATTTTGAAGAAACGTTATTTTAATTATAGGACCGATTTTCAAGTATTGGGAAAGCTCCAACGTCCACTTTTGTTTTCCATGGACAGAAATCAATCTCATCGTTCAGCCAAACCTAAATTGTTTTGGCCCTATTCTTCCCTTTACTTAATTCATTTATACCATTGGGTTTGCCATCAATTCCCTTGTAATGGCGATTAAAACTCTTCTTCGTTTCATGTCTTTTTCATCAGTTTTCTGATCGTCCCTTAACGCCTCGCTCTTTAATTTGATTGCATTTAGTTAGTTGGGCGAAGAGTTTCCCAAAACCCAATAAAAGAAAGTGATAAATAAAAAAAACTTTAGGGCCATTATTCCGCTCTTGTCTTTCCTTAATAGCTTCTAAATAGTCCGTTCGTGAGCTCGATACTCAATTTCCTAGTTTGCTGATTTGCTGGCATCCGAAAAAACGCATTAAAAGGAAATACGTTAAAACATTTACTTTCTCTGTGGACAAGCTCGAAAAAAAAAATAACAAAAAAAAACTACGCACGAAATGCTGGATGAGTGGGAAAGGGAAACCAGATTTCAGGTTTATATTTCCCCCCACCCCTCCCTTCTCCTTGCCTATGGCTGTACTGACCTACTCCATTGACCACTGGCCAGTTGATCCAATGACTCACTGCGAGCCACAACCTGGATCTCGTTCTTGTTCAAGTATGTGTGATCAAAACTGTTCCGAGCTTTTATTGAGAAATTAGACTATAGCAAAATGAGCTTCTTCTAGGAAATGTCAACATTCAAATTGACAAATTTATGGAAAGGTTAGAAGGCGTTTTAATCTCAGAGCCTGAGGTTAATGCACATTAATTTAGTTCATTGCATCTCTGAAATCGGAAAATAACAACATTGACTAAATATATTTAAACTGCTTTTCAAATTATAATCAGATGTACGTTATTCGACGTTTAAATGTTAGGCGTTTAAATTTAATTTCATTGTGATCAATTTGTGGTTTCCATTAAGTAATTATTGCGAATGAAATATATTTAGCTTCAAAAAGTTAATTTATAAAATTTCGCATTTAACGTTATTATTATAAGGAATTTTGTGGTAAATATCGAGCGAGACGATTCGAAATATTTAATTTGACAAATGCACAATGCGTGTTTTATTTTTAATTGTTTTTATCGCAAATATCTGAATTATTGTAATTACAGTTTCTTTATATTTATTTGCATAATGTTATTTTAGCACTAATTTGTGATTAATTGTCATTATTTGATGAATAACAGCATTGAACTAGGTCGTCTTTGCTGTTTTTTGGGGTTAAATCTTTGGTTTGTAATCCGTTTTTATTCTTAACGTTGAACATATTGAACTCCTGGCAAATGTACGTGTTTTCGACTTGGTTCTGAAATATGGATGGCAATTCATGCGTATCAAATACAAAGTTATATTAACACCATCGCCGTCTTGATACGGAATAATTCTTTGATAAGAGGAAATTACGAGTTCACATTTTTTTCAAAAACAAGTTGCGAAAATAGGCTTGATCTGTTCCAGATTTAAGATTTTATATCTTAGAGTGAACTCTTGATACGGTGCACATACCGAATGAAGATCTGCCCCCGAAGACGAAAAAAGGCATTTTGTAGAGCTTTCCTAAGATAATCAGAAAAAAAGATAGTATCAAATGCAACATTTTCACATTTGGCTCGCTTTTATTCCTTTTTTATGAAGGAAAAAGACGAATTTCATGCGAAAAAAATCAACTTTGCAAACACGCAACCCTCTCGATGCCATCTATTTTATTTCAAATCTCTTACGGTACTTGTCTAAATTTATTTCCAAAGTTTAATTTACCGCTTCGAAGAGCCGCGGAGGAGCTTGTTATATTTGCAGAAAACTCAAAAATATGGCATCCTTAACTTCATTAATTTTGGATAATTTACGATCGAAATGAATAGTCACTAACCCGACCTGATATTTTAAAAAAAGTGATTTCTTTACATGCTGAAATTCTTCTAAACGCGCTTTTTTAAAAAAGCATAATATTAATTTTTTAAGTTATAACAAATTGTAATATTCGGCAAATTTGACAATTTATTAATTTTGGGATTAAAGTATTTGAGTAAACCGATTAAAATTTGCTGTCAGTGCATTAAGTGCTTGTTACATTAAGTTACATTTGCAGAAAACTCAAAATATGGCGACTTCATTGATTTTCGAAAATTACCATCAAAAGAGCAGTCACTTTACAGTTTTAATTTCCCCAAATGTGCTTTTAAAACAACCATTAGCAACATTTTAACAGGTTTTACGTTTTATTTTTAATTCTTTAAATAACATATTATCAATATTTTGTATTTTTACAATATTTACTAGTCGAAAAAGTTTATAATTTTTCCGCTATGGAAACTGACATGGTAAACAAGATATTAAGTCAAAATTTAAGAAAATTTTAAGCATCTTGCCGACATGTTTTAACAATTTCATGTCGATGAAGGATGCTAAGGCTGCTCAGGAAATCGCAGTTCAAGTATTTAAAATTGCAAATTGGTTTTGGGTTGAATAATCGGAATAATCGCTGGAAGGCCGCCTAAAATACTATGTAGGCCATCTTGAAAATGGGTTTAATTTGAACTATTTGTACTGAAAAATAATTGCATATAGGATTTTCAAAGGAAAGCGAACGTGACTGCAAAGTGCATCCAACCATGACTAAATTATAAGTCACGCAGCCAGTGCCACATAAAATGAGATGGAAATTCATTTCGAGTGGGCAAATTAGCGCTCATAATTCAAACAAAAATGTGGTTATCTCGTTGTTTGTCGTGTTTTCCGTGAAAATACGGCGAGATTTTTCAAATGTCAAAGAAGCTGAGGTTCCAGTGGGCCCTGCTTAACTGTTATCACCTAGCCTAAAACACAGTTATCTTCCACTCGACTATCACCATTTATTTATTTATACAATTGCCAGGGTGAAAAAAAATGTTCCTTCTCAGAAATTCTGCTCGATGTTGCAGTTTTTTGTATTCAAGATATGAAATATGAAGAAAAATGTAACAAAAAAAATTGCGAGAAACTATTATGGCGCTTGAAGTGAGTAGGTGAATCAAAACGAACACAGGAGCAGGAGTAATTATGATAATTATATATTCAGTATATACTCGCCAAACTAGAAAAAGCAAAATCATTATCTATACTTTTTTTTCATTTTTTGTAAAATATAATGCATGTACATTTACACATAAGGTTTCCCCTTATGAGGTGAATAGTTATGTGAAGGGTAATGACTCTTTCGGTGAACAATTGGGAAATGTTGAACAGAAATCTGCCAAAAATTAGGTATGAGGTCATATAAATAAATACAACGTTTGTCTTGTTCATTGTGGGCGCTTATTCGAGAAAAAAAACTCGAATAATGCAAGTTCAGAAAGCTTTCGCAGGACCCTTTGTGAAATTTTTAATTTGTTTAATTTTTTAATTTTTAAAATTTTTGAGTCATTGGAATTTGTTGACTTTGACGTACTGAAGGACTTAGTTCCTGATTTTTAATTTAATATTATATATTTGAGACTACTTATAAACAAACCTACCAGTAAAAACGTGTTGGTATAATGGGTGCATTCATAATTACTCTAAGTGACTATTTCTTATCTTTCAAATAGCTTAAATAGCGGTTCACTAGGTTTCTCATATGTTAGGTAAATTTATTAAATAATTGCAGAAATTCATACCATTTTTCATTCCTGAAATTTTATTTCATTATTTTTATCTCGCTAATTTCATAACAAGTTAAACGATTTCTTATGCTTTGTATTTAATTGATGAAGGATTTACCCCGTATTTTCATATTATTATATCATTTAACAATTAAAAAACAAAATTGGGAAAATTACTGTGCCTTAATCAAAGGCGTGACTTTTATTCGTCAAGGGTTTAAATTTCTTTGGTTTTAGATAAACATTGCCTTCATTAATTTCATTAATTTCGTTATTTTAATATTTGCTAAGGAGAATGTTCATCTAATTTGGGTTTTTAATATCCATTTGGTTTCCCTGGTGCATGCGCGCCGTAATTTTATTAATTTGTGAATAAAGTAACCCTCGTTCGTGCTGCGAGAAAAAGCTCGATCAAATTAAAACTTGTTTAATTTGTTGTGTTTACGTAGTTCTGCGCTTCAAATATTTGCAGATAGAGCTAAAGTCGTTTAATTGTTCAACAATTAGTTGATGCAGGAGGGGAATTAGGGTGCAATTAAAAACGATCACCAAGTGTTTGTGGATAGAAATGAATGGAAATGATTTAACTGCTCTGAACGTGTTTACATTGTCATTTTGTGGTTTGTAAAGCACTTAAAAAGGTGAGCGTAGCAGCTTTGGTACATAAAATCAACCGAGTCTCATTGTCACGCCTGTTTTTTTGGGCTATTGTTTTCATCCATGTATGAAATGAATGCAAATGTTTGCCCAATTACCTGTTGTGCTTCTAGGGAGAAAAACAACTGGTGTTGGTGGCGCCCTCTGGCTATGATTTTCCAGTTATTTTTGTTAAATTTTAAAGTGCTTAATTTCTGCTCCTTTCGCCCTACATTTTTACTTTATAATGCCCTGCATGTTTATTTTGTAAAATATAATGTACATTAATTTTTTTTCTTCCAATGAAATGGGTTAATCCAAGTGTGCATTTATAAAATTGCTTAAAAAACAAATTTTGTTCATAGAATGCAAGCTTCTTAAACCACTTTTAATTAAATATCGCTACAGGCATTTTTGAAAATAATTTAAACCCGCTGAATTTTATATAGACTTAAAATAAAAATGCTATTATATGCTGAAAATGAATTAAAACATTATTTTAAATTACTCTCATTATTCTTCAATACATTTGTTTTACTCCTATTAATTGAATAGGCTGAAAGTATAGATATATCCAGTTATGCTGGAATCTGATTAAAACATAATTATATTTTTCTTATATTGATCACTTTAGTAAAGTGTTTAAGTCGATTATGTCATTATGCTGAGTCAAAAAGGCCTTGAAATAGAGAAAAACATTTACGAAATGTTTCGACTCCGTTTAAAACAACTGAAAATTAAAGCAAACTTTCTAAATTGATAATTTGATTTAAAGTGCTGAGATATAAATTTTAAGCTCTTAAATATTGACAAATGTTGTGGTCACTCTGTAGGAAAAGTGAAAATTAGTTTTTTTGTGATTACCATTTTGAACTGGTTTTTCCTATCTCTATTGGTCTTTCTCAAGTAATTCCAAGGTTATTGTTGTAATTATGTTAAGGGTTATTTTAATTACTAATTGGGCTTAATTATGCTACCTTGAATACTGTTAGATTTCAAGTACTTTCTGAAATTTTAAATCATTTCCATAGACTGTGTCTTTCATGGTTAATTTTTATTATTTTATTTTATTTATTTTTTGCTTTTTTGTTTTATGAATGCTTCGAAGGCAACACGAAGCCGCAAAATTTAAAAAGCAAAAAGCAACCGGGACAGGTTGAGATGTAAGCATGTAAGCTGATACGTGTCAGTCCGTTTGAAATCCGATACGCTTTAATGTGAATCGTATGCACATGGTTTTTCAATAAAAGGTTAATCACTCGGCCCAGAGCCTCCTCTTTCTTCGCTTAATTCACTTTCTGAAATGCTGCCTGAATTTAATGATTTTCAAGCAAGTTCTGCCTGCCTATGGATATATGGATCAAATTTTGTTGCTAAACAATTTCACTTGTTTTTTTGTGCTCAAGCTGCAGGAGTCAACTGACCTGTTTTTTTTTCTCCTTTTGTGTAATCATAGATGCAGGACTTCCAATTAAACAAAACAAATGTTTTTTATATGTATTTTTTTGCATGAACGGCAAGAATCGTCGTTATGGTGGACACCAACGCAAACAAAATAATCGCTGGGCCTTGCTTATTTGGCTCTAATTTGCCTCTGTACAAAATAAGTAAAAGAAGTGAACTTTATGGGGAAAATATACAGAAATGAGGCATTGTTACGTAACGAACAACAGTCATTTCTTGGAAATAAAAAAACACTATGGTATGTTAGGAAAAAAAAACATGAAAATACATAATATTGGTGGCTCAGGTCATAATACCATTCTTAGCATTAAAAAATAAATGGTCATGTTATAGGAACAGGTCACCCGTACTGAAAAGAAATATATCGGCAGTGTTTTTTTTAAATAAAATTAATTCATATTTCAACATCATTTAATACGTATTGGCAATAAATTTTAAAATTCATTCAAAATGAGACATGCGTTTAAAATGCATTGCAAAATGCGTTTCAAATTATTACTTGTTATATGTAATGTGTTTTTTAAATACTGAATACATTTCATGCATTTCTTTTGAGCATGGATAAACATTTCTAATCCATGCATTATAATTTAAAAAAAATTATATCGCGATTTAACTTTCAAACTCCTTCTCTTTCACACACTAAAAATCACATCTTGATATGGTATTGTCTTTGTGAATCGATTTTAACATGTTCAGTAATGAACGAGTGTTATTTAAACAAAATAAATCACTACTTAGAATTACAACAAAACCATTGTTGTAACAGCATCATTGTCAATAAAGATATTTTTAACAAGCATGATATGCTTGATTGTGGGCGGGGAAGAAGGCTGATTGCAAGAATGAAAACATTAACATTGTTTTATACCAAGAATCATTTCCAACGAGCCTAAGATCCTTGATTGGGTACCCCGCAAATTGACACCCATGTCAAAAACGCATTTGCTTCCAGAAGCCAAACAAAGATCTCCGAATGTTTTTTATTTTTTATTTAACATAATTTGGAGGGGAAAGAGTGAGATGTGAGGGAATCCATCAAATGGCTTTTTTTGCAGCTCAGCTTCAGCCAACATCCGGGTCACATTGACGAGTTTTAATACATGACGAGCTAAATCTAAATGAAATATTTAAGTAAACTGAACGGGCTTTTTGTATTTTTCTCATCAGAGCGCTGTCGCTGCGAGGCTCATAAAACTTGGGAAATAAGTGAGAATTTTTTGCAATATAAGGAGCAAATAGTCGCAACCCTCTCCCATAAATTCACGGCTTCAAGCGTGAAACAATAGCAACAAAAATGAGCACTTCACATATTTGCACCAGAACTAATTTTCGTTTATCTTTTTTTTCGGCTCCCTATCGGAGACAACGAAAATCCCGTTTTCCAAACCTTTAGTTTTAAATACGTTTATTTGAAAATGGTTTTTCGTGTAAATTCTCCATCTCTGTGTGCGGGGCAGCCATTGGTTGATGAAGATCCGCATCCATCCTGGCAGGGGGAGGGAGGAGGGGGTGGGAATGAGACGATATTAAACCTAACATTTATTCATGTGCATATAAACGTATAATAGAAATCTTCCTTTTCTTTATAGCTACCGGTTTGCATTTATATTTATGCGCTATTTCATCTCGAAAACATTTTTTTAAAAATAAAAAAACGAAGACGCGAAAACGTGTCGATACTTGGGGGAGATTTACATCGTGTCGAAAATACACGCCTGGATTTCATTTAAATTAATTTTGCGTTTTTTCAAAATGGATGGGAATAAGCCCCACTGTGGCAGGTACTCTCTAGATGGGATCAGTCGAAAATAATCAAATTTTCGCACATTTTTCGAGCAATAACTGCGTTTTATTCAGTGTCATGTTGTTTTCATTTTTCACGGTCTAATCGAAAACTCTTTTGGCAAACAATTTCTGGAAAAAATGCAATGTGATGTTGGGAATGATAGTTGTTTGGTTGCGAACTAATGAAAGACTAATTAAACACTATTAATATGAAGTTTCGAGAAATATTTCGTAATGCATGTATATCCCAACGGATTTAATTAATTTATAATACACATCGAATTGCACGTTCAACAAAACTTGACAAAAGCACTGCGGGTAAATGCGATTTTTTGCAACAATAAAAAAGTACTAGAGAAAGACTTGTAAATAACAAATTGCTTGAAATGTTTTTTCAATAAAAGACGGATCACATTTTACTGAATTGCAATGAATTAATATAAATAGGTAAATGCGGAATTTGTTCAATTAATTCAAAGTAATTCCTATGAAGGTGTTCGTTCTCAACATCAAAATTAGTCAAGATTTAGATGTATATCGTAAAATTTATTTTAGCAACAACACAAATTGAGCAATTTGTAATCAGTGTAACAAGGAAATTTCTTGTAAAGGCCAAATTCCCGAAAATGTAATGCCTCACGTTCATTTATTTTGCCTAATGCGAATTCGGAATATACATTTACGTGTAGTCATTCTTTTCCCTAACGGTACCCTACTCAGTACCCTAACAGCAAGGATTTGCCATATGGTAGGCGTGTGTAATTCATCAACCCATGTTACGAAATGAAACAAGCCAATGAAACAAATTCAAATTATTAATTCAACTAAATCAGTTAATAAATTAGTAGTTTATTTAGAATTGAGGACCCATATGCAAAAAATTCAAACAAACGTTTTTCATTTCTAAAACTTCAAATTCATTAATTGGGCACTTACATTAAATAACCAGTGTTAACGAACATTCATATGGGAAAGCGCATAACGTTCAAGCAGGTTCACCAGACCTTAAAAATGATTCCGATTTTTCTGAAAATAAAGGCTGGCTGCTTCCTCGTCCATCATTTGTAATACCGATAAGCGAAGTAGTAAGCAGGTCAATGTTCATGAGCTTGAGAAATTGTGGAAATCTCAAATCTGTTGTTATATCGCAAACTAAAGGGATTGGGGGTGCATTCCACACCCCTTCTTCTTTCTCCTTCATACCATCTCCATTTTCAATCGTCATTTTCAGTCAAATCAGACGTGGCTTCATCTTCTGTATTCGTTTGAAAAATCAAGGACGCCTAGGTTGGCTCCGGGGGCAGAAATTCGGGTTCGATCCCCAGCGTGTGCGGCTCCAATCGGCCATCTTGGATTCTTCTAATTTTCCCTTGTTTTCCCTCGGATGATGGGTCGGTTGTCATGGCAACGCAGCATCTTCCCGCATGGCTTATTAGACATTTGCATGATCTATGCTAAGTAGGGCGACCCATCATGCATTTCGGTTGATGCAAAAAAACCCAGGATCGATCAATCGGGCGAGGAATGAGGATCCTGCAACCAATTGGATCAGCTATAACCACCCCTGGCTCCCCCTTTTAGATCTCATCTGCATACAGCCATGTTTTTTATTTATGTATAGATTTTTTCTTCTTCTTTCTTCTGTTTCATTTTGCTATTATCTGCGCTTTGCGTTTTAACTACTTTTATGAAGAGCTGGTTATATTCTGAGAAATTGGGATTGGCTTTTACACTCCCCACCCCCTTCCTCCTTGGAAGCTAAGCGAAACAGAAGTATGCAAATAAATGGGATGCTTTTATGTATTTTGACATAAAAATATGAAAATGGCAAGCATGTTGTGGGGGTCCTCGGGGCCCTAGGCAGTCGCACCCGATTGCGGCTGGACCACCGATTGAGATAGGCTTTAATTTGCCCTTTTATAGCTCAAATCAGCAAAATTCATGGCTTCGGAGACAATGGACCCTAATTGAAATCTGGCGCATATAAAACGAAAATTAAAACAACAGGTTTATTACCCTGGGTCCCTGAAATAGCGCTAATTTGCATATGTTGCTCTCGCTGCGCTTAATTTCGGTGTTTTATGCCCATGCCCCTTAAATGAAACCCCTGAGAGATCGGGAAGTGTGACGTAAATGCGAGCGTGATAAACTGAAATCTGAAATGGTGAAAACGTTTTTACAAATTAGAAACGAAAATTTGTTACAAATTTAAATATTCGTAAATGGCAACATGTATAAACTAATGGAAGCGAATAATTATTATAAATAAATGGGATCATTCTTTTTTAATTTATATTTTTTTTGTTCGTTTTAAAATGAAGGACGGAAGTCGAAATCAATTTTATAAGGATTACAAAAGAATTACAAATTGGGGTATTTTTTACAGTTCTACAGTTTACAATTTACAGTCCGTCAATCTTTAAGATTGACGAAATGAAAAAATGCGCAGATTAATGGAATAATTATTATCAATAAAATTAACCTAATCATTCTTTAAATTTCGATTGTTCGTTTGTTTAAAATAAACATAAATTAAAGACAAGTCAAAATTTATCGCCTAAGGGTTGCAATATTGTTTTTAATTCTCGTTCGATTGTTATTTATCTTTTATTTAAAAAAAAAATCATTTCTCAAAAAGTTTTGGGAATTCAAACTTAACAAAAAATAACAGTGACAAAAAATGCGTTATTTATTGAGACAAACCTATTAGATATTTTAAAATTATTAAACCTTGCTAAGGAAGTGGTAAAATGTCATTAATTCTAAAATATTATAACAAATCTGAATAATGTTGGATTATATTAAATTTCCTAGAAATACTCAAATTGTATCTCCTGTCTTAGACTGTATACACAATTCCAACTTAATTATCGACCATGATTATCTCCTAAATTGTATGCATGCGCAGTATGTTAACTTTGTATCATTCGGCATTAAAAGTGAAATGCGCTATCTGTCTAACCAAATATCATGTTCAAAGTTAACATGAATGTCGCATTTTGTAAACCGCAATTGCTCCATTAGCAGATAGGGAGATTTTAGAAACTTAACAGAAGATCGAAATACACGAACTGTGATTTACTAATAATTTGCACTTGAATAACTACATTTAACAAAAATCTGTTGCCATCTAATCACATCTCTCAATCATTTATTTTTATATTTTTGTAAATGGCAGGGTCTGTAAAGGTAACCAAAATCGTGAATCTGCTTGGGAAGTGCGTAAACCCAAAAATCATTTTATCTGAAATTTTGTGCCGTCCTGTTGCCCTTCGCAGGCTTGGGTTGGAGGTAATATCACCGTCTTTTATTCCTTTCAAGATGGGAGGTTTTTGTCCAAAATATGCAAAGAATAAATGCGCAGACTGCGGTTTGGGCAAATGCTTATTTAACTACCCAAGATCCGTTTTCCCAGAGCCTTCCACTCTTCCCCCATCCACTTTTGGGCCGAAATTCAATGGCCAAGCCGAAATAAATTTGGCGAAAACTGGGCGATTATTTTCTTTTCACCGTTTTCTGAGGGGACGAAATTTTGGACGAATTGTGGTCCTAAACAGGCGCATTTTAAACCCCTGTTTATTTCCATGTGAATGGTCGCCAATAGACCCCTCTTCTCGAGGCGAAGACGTACGAGTCCAAGTAGATCTAGACAGGGGTCAAGACACAGATCCTGGTTCATACTTGGGGTTTATTTCGAAATTCCCCTCTCCACCCCTTCCAAAAAAAAAAAGGAATTTCCATGTTGAAAATGGTGCATTAGGCATTTTGTGCACGTCCAAGTTATCATTGTCTGTTTTGAAAAATAGGATGTGAAATCCAGTGCTAATCTCGCGTTGCACTCAATTTGCATTACCTGAGGGGGATTCTCAGGAGAAAAAAATCCATTTTAATTATATAAAAATAAATAATATTTCACTGCACCAATCTGGCTTTTGTGCGTTTGCATTGTTGGCTTTAGCTCAGCCATAGAGTTCGGATAATGAGTTTCACTATCGGTATTTCTACGGGGAATTGCCGTTTTATCAGGCAGAAAGTCGACTGCCTAATTATAACGGACAACGAGATTCATTTCGATTTTTCAGGGCCCTGAATTAACTTCTTTTCGACCGAAATTTTGCTAAAACTCGCGTTATTCCCGTTGACTGTTTTCCTGATTTAATCAGCCGTATTTGGCAGCCTAATGAGATTGTTGGAGTAGGCAAACAAAGCCCTGAAATGTCATCAAAAGTTTGTTTTGGACCAATAAATGGCTTCCGGAAATGACGACAATTAGGCGATGTTAAACTCGCCCCAATGCAAATGGAAATGACCGTTTATGGCCATAAATAGCCGCAAAAATAGGTTCAACTACTTCTTTTCTGGCATTGAAGTTTGACTGATCCATTAGCATATTAATTTCCTATGTGGATTTCAAGTTTTGAAAAGATGTGCGCGTTGTATTAATTTATTTATTGTGAGTTGTTTTACTAAATTTAATTACTTCACAATTTCAGCTTCAAGTCTTAAGCATTGCTTGTTTTAGGACAATTTTTAAATCTTAATCTTTATAGTTTATTTTATTTACGTAAATGGAAACTTTGTGTTAATTAGTTTTTAATGAGCTGGATTTTTTTATTCAAAATTTAAGCTGCGGCTCGTTTTAGTCATTATAGTTTATTGTTTGTTTTTTGGGAAAAGATTTGTAAATTTTTATTACTCCGAAACAAGATTGATTAGACTTTAATTTTAATAAATTGAAGTTAGCAAAGGTGTTTTAAAGGTCTTGTAATTGTTTAACTACGTAATATTTTTGTCGTTGCTGATAACGGGTACAGAAACAGGCAGTCAATTTGTATAATTTAGAAATTAAAAAAAATAATTATTAAATAATTAATTTAGAAATTCAAGAAAATATCAAACCAATTATGGTCATCTTTTTTATTGTTTAATACCCCTAATGGATGTGAAATAGATAATCCCAAGGAACAATCGTTAATGGCAGGTTATTTTTAATTTCAATTTATTAATTTTAATTAATAAATATGGTAATTTCGTTTCCCTGAATGCTCAAATGTTTCTTTAGCATCCCGTTTGAAATCCGAACCATGAACGGTCTGCATTTCGCCCCATTCCATTTGACGTTTCACCCCTTAAACCCTTTCATCTCGCCATTTTGGCTGACAAAAAAGGGTTGACAAGTTTGGTTTTTTATGAGCTAACCCTTCTCTTTTTAAAAAGCGGTTTTCGGCTGACCCCGCGTAATGCAATTGGTGAGCACAAAGGGTTGATAATAGCTAAGGACGCTTAATAGATACCCCTGAAAAAAGGTATTTGGCTGCACTCCGTTTGGCCCCTGAGCCCCTGAAAAATGGCTACAAAGGGTTACAAAAGGCGTTGCGGGTTTGGCTCGACCTGTCATGTCCCATATCGACCTTCTTGCGGCTTTTCACGGCCAATTGTGATAAACCTATCCTGTCGAAAAAGGGCTAAAAGGGGTTGAGATATGCAATGAGATGAGGGGATCCCCTCCGCCATTGCTGCCCCTTTTGGTCCCATAAAAAACTGGCGTGAGTGAATCAAGTTCAACCCCTTCCCCGAATCCATTTTGCACCCTGGTCTCCAGTTGAGTCATATGCAAGTGTCACAACTGGCAATGGCACATGTCGAAATGGTGTGAATTTATGCTAAGATATGTTTAACAGGCACTTAATACCGAATGGACGTATTTTTAGGACATGTTTTTCAAAAATTAAGGTAATACTCTAGCCATGCAGGGTTATGTATAAAATATGCAACGAAATGATAGCATTATTAAAACTAAACAATTTACGAAACCTTGAGTTTTATCTATGAACGTAAATGACTGCAGTACATGGTAGATGAAAGAAAACAATTCAGTCTGATATCATACAGGGATATCCTGACATCATTTCATATCATTTATCACTGGAAAAAATGACGTATTTTGAACCAAAAAAGGATTATCTTGACCATTTGCACTACCTGGTTCCAGCAAACAATAAATGTAACCATTTTACATTAAATCCTGTAGCATTATTCTGTATAAATTCTGTCTCTTTTTTTTTCATAAATAATTCTGTTAAATAGCTTTTATGGTGAATTTATGCTTCAGAACCTTAAAATAATCTCTGAACTACGACTTAACTGTAAGATGTTTAATGCTGGATATAAAACATATTTTATAATGTTTCAGGAAACTCACGTCATTAACATTGTTACTTGACGATAAAATGTATGTCTTTGTATTAGGTAGCTTCAATTTTGTGTGTATTGTAAATCGAATAATTAATCATATTAACAGTTTTAAAATATGCAAGGAGATTTCAATTGATCTTAATGTTAACTGGTTAAAGACCAACAAAACTTATGTTGTGGGAAGAACATTTCTCCTTGCAATTTGTTCAAAGATCAAATATAGTTGTTAGCATGTGAATTCTGTTATTTGTGTTAAATTTAAATGATTTTACTTTTGAAATCTTGCTTTTGATAAACGTTCATAAATGTGCATTTGCACGGTCCGAAATGTGTTGTTTAATGTCAAGTAACTAGCATTTAAACCTGTTGCTAAGATATACCATTTCGTGTGGGTGACATATTACAATTGTGTAATGTCCACTACACTACAAATGTGTTATTGTCATAAGGGCTAACATGGTTTGATGGAGCCATTCCCATTGGCATCCTAACAAATATCTTAAATTCCGATACATTCAAATTATTTGCCAGCTTTGAAATGCAGTGAAAGATACAAGAGGAATGGGGGTGAGGAAGAGAAGTTAAGGAGTGGGGGTGTAGTGGCCTGATGAAAAATTTACAACATTCAGAAGCGTTGATTTTGGTGCACTAAAGAAACGTCGGCACAGTTTTAACTGAACTTCTGTTCGGGGACAAATTGGAAATAAAAAGCAAATCCACTGAGGGGAAGGAAGCAACATGAATCTGTAGCTCGCAATTTTGATCAGCATGACACACCGACGAAATTGTAAAATAAGATGGCAGATAAAGTGACTGGCTATGCATCTAACTGCTAACAGAATTTCAAAAAGGGTTTTTTTTGCTGCTACACCCCCTTCAATTTTCAGAAGCTTAAAGGGCATTTCTAACGTGTTTTCAAACATTGAATCCATATTGTTGCTCACGTTTCGTGTCTCACATTTGAAATCCTTACTCCCCCAATGAAAATTTACTAATCATGAAGATGTTTAAGGATTTTTCAGTTTTTTTAGACAATCAGTTTCGGGCCAAAAAATCAGCAACCAACGATGATTCATAAAATAAAGTGCAAAGAAGAAAATTACTGAGAATATGAATATTTTAAAACGTAACGTAGGTAGGGATATCAATATTGTTTTATAGCATTGTATTCATTTAGATCTGGCACTATTCCTAATTGCAATATATCTTAAACCCTTTTCGCTTGCCTCAATGCATTAGACACTAAATCAATTACATGTAATTTTAACATAAGAAATGACATTTAGCCAATTGTTGTATTCACTTACGTGGCGTTCAACGTATAAGACAAAATTAAGGAATGTTTAATTAAGTGTTTAAATGTTTTAATAATAGCATATCGGTATACAATACATGTAGGTCGTCGATATACGACACATGATGAATATCGAATTAATATTAATCTGGTGTATTATTTAGGAAATATATACCTGACCAAATCAACATTAACAAGTATTTTAATCTACCTGTATGCAAGCATAAAATTGGAAAATACCTATTTGAGTTTGAATTTTATACTACAAGTAATACTGTAAAATGTATTGTTTTTAATTAGAAACTGCGCAATGAAATTATTAAGTTTTGTTATTCTTTAACAGGTAATCTTCCTCAGCAGTTTACTTCTGTATGCTAATGCAATTATTTATTTTATAAAATATAATAATTACTTAATGATATTATGATGTGACATGTGAATTTATATTTCAAAATTAATGACATAACGTTTCAATATAACATAAATCATTTCCAAGTGATATGTTGTTGAAATTTAATATAAATGAATGAATGCAACATAATAATACATCATTTTAGGGAATTACTTAATACCTTATTATTAAATAAATAATATGTCATTGTCACATGGTTAGTTTTTAATGACAGAACTTAATGAAAGTTCGTTCACAAAATGACCTAAAAAGTACTTCATATTTACGTACTGTTTAGCGCATCGGTGGTCCTAACTGACAGATTTCGCAGTGCTCTGAAGCTTAAACTAACATAAGACAAATGGATGGCCCCTGAGGGCCATTGCATAGGCATGGACATACATGTATCTGTGAATGATGACTGTAGTGATTGGTGGGTTTGAAAATGTATGCCACCTGAGGACATGTTTGTGACATGGGACATTTCGTCCAACAACCAGTCAAATATTTGATGTCTGTTCAGCTGGCATTTGGTCAGTTCGTTCATATCGATATTTGCCATAAATTCTAGGAGGTGTTCATCACGACACCTGCCGTTTTAGGGTAATTAGCGTGTTGGCATCTCGAATGACCGGCTTGGCGACACATCACGCAACCTGTTATCCATATTTTAGTGAAATGCAATTGGGCTGAATAATTAATGCGGTAATAATTGACCGCACGATAATTATCCGCTGAATTTTTCGCCATTGCTTTGTCATCGACACCGATCCAGCTGCGAATTGAGTCTGCATTTTCTCACGATTCAATGCAAAAATATATCGGGCCTCTGTTTACAATTTAGCCTAGCAACAGCGTTAAAGCGTTTTGGCACCACTGCCTAATTAGACAGCAAACACCTCGCACTCTATATTTATCGTCCCACCGTCGCATTTGTCAGTGTATCTTAAATGAGGTCCGACACATTCACTAGATCATGTGATAAAGACCATACTAGTACCGTGATACTAGGTATTAAAATGTTTCATAATTCGTAAAAAACAACATTTCCATCCGTTAGGTATCGGTGTGCCACTCTGTATTCTGGAAGGAATAATCTATAAGCTGAATATCTGAATGGTTTTAGTTCAATATGTCTTCGTTTTAAACAGACTATAGTTTAATTCAATTCAACTCAGTGCCCCCTAGTGAGCAAGGAAATACGAGGTGGTTAGGGATGGGGGATATGGGATGTAATCCAAAATCATACACGTGTCTATCGTTTTACTCGTTAGTTGTTTGAGTCGTTAAATTTGCGTAACTTTCATTTATTTTTAATCTTAGGTTTAATCACTGAACACTTAAGGAATATTCCAAAAATATTTGATTTTGTAAATAATTTGATGTTGTTCTATTTATCCTCCTAAAATATTTGTTATTCTGATTGTTCTTCAATTCTTAAATTTAAAAATTTACTTGGTTTAAAACGTGTTTAAAACCGTCTTCAAAAATGTCAAGTCCTTTATTTATTCGTATTTATGTACTGACAAAAATGTATTTAACACTGTTAGCATTTTTACTGTTTAAAATCAATTAGAATTGTTGTTTCTCATTAAGTTTTATGGCTCAATTTTAATAATTAAATATTTAACGAATATTCCAAAAGTGTTTTTTTGTTGTTGAAAATTTGATGTCGTGTTGTAATTCGTGTTCGAATATTTCTGTTGTTCTAAATATTCCTTAATTGATATCTTAATTAAAATTGGGTTAAAAAACCGTATACACCTAATGATTAAACCTAAACATAAGATTAAAGTATGAGCAAATAAAACTTTTCTAAATTAAAGCTTGAAAACTAATATTTGAAGTTACAATGTACAGTTGTATTTGTGACTTTGTGTTTCGTATTTATATAAATGTGCTATGAATTCTAAAATTCAGCTAAATTCAGATAAGGCTCCAAATTGCAAAAGGCTAGCAAACGTTACATTATTTGCTCAAATGTGCTAAAGGATAAGTTTTTGAACTGAGCAAAATTGGCGAGGCTCAAATTTCCCGAAAAATCCATAAATGCCTCGATCAAGTTTTAATGGTGCACTCCTCGCTAAGTAAACTGGTGGTGTGGAAGAGGACAAATAAAACGTTACCATAATTTCACAAAACACCAGCATATATTTCAGTTTCATTGGCAAAAAAAACCCAGCATAATAGCTGATATCAGGTGACGAAATGTAGTCCTCTGAGAATTTTAATAGTCCAATGCAAGCAGGCTCACCAGCAAGGTGAGTATTACGGGATTTAAGGCTAGCAATATTGTTTGCAAAAAATATATCTATTCTTTGGCGTGGAATATGAAAACCATATTTCCACTTCACGTAATGATAGCGCTACATAAACAAATCACCCTCAAGAAAAAATAATAAAATTCAAAAACATTTCGTAAATCGCCATGGGTAATGCTCCTTGCAACAATTGGAAAACAATAAGACCAGTATCGCTATAACAACCGAATAATAACCATTGAAACGTGCGATTTTTATTGCCCAAATAACGGACGTTTACATTTTGCAAACAGAAAAGAAAGCCCTAAATCATACTAAATACAAAAGAAACCAAATAACGCGTTTTAATTTCGATTTTTCTTGCACGTAACGAACTTGTGGGGGTGAAATTGGCCGTATTAAACATCTGAAAAAAAAGTCGTTTGAACAAAAGGCCCGTGACACCCACACGAAACCAATTCTTTAGACAATGTTTCTTGTAACTTTATTCTTCAGGAAAAATTTCAGTTATCAATAGTTAGGGCACATAAAAATGCTTTTCTGTGTCGCCAAGCTGTATCCGGAAATGATAAACTATAAAAACTAATTCTAATGAAAAATTTGAAGCAATGAATGTTTGCTGATACAAAGCAATATATTAATATTAATAAGAATATCACATGCGTAAACTTATAATATTTTGCATTATGAATTTTTGGACTTTCTTTGTGAAGTAATCGGAGATGTCTCAAGAAACTAAGACGACTTTAACATTGATTTATCGATCTTCAAGCAGCACATGAATACCTGTTGATTTTAAGGACATATCTTAGAAATTATTCAAAATAAATCTCAAATATTTAAACATTCCTTTTGTAGTGAATGATTTTGCGCGCCATTAACGTGAGAATTTGTAGTTTTGTAAGTGTCTGTAAAACGACATTAAACATGATTTTGAGATGTTTTAAGAGGTTGTAATGATATTTTCAAAGACATAAGGACATAAGAAATATTCACAAGTTTTTGCGGTATATGTAGATAAAATATTGATAAGATAAGACGTCGTTTATTTTTTAAAATATAATACATACGTTTATTACACGCTCTATTCTGTCATTTTTAGCCAAAAATTGCCTTTATATTTTCTGCAACTTTCTATCAAGTATATCAAACATATGCAGCATCTGAAGCCTATGAATACAGTCTTGGATAGTAAGACAAAGTTAAAAAGTATTTAAACTATACTTTATTAAAACAAAATCGTATTTCTTAACAATATATACATGTATCGAGATGCTAATAAGCTTTAATTTTACCAATTATGCAAAAGAATTACCAATAAATGTTTTGTTTGCTAAAATGTCTTAGCAGGGTTTATACGGATAATTAAAGTGAAAGTTCCTTTCACCGTCATTAAGTGGCGTTAGAATTACATTTGATTTTAGTTTAACTCGTGGACATTGGAAACAAAATTATACGAAACCATTTAATAGCTGACGTTCATTATTAATTTATACTATTTAACACTATTTAAAAAATAGTGTTCCTAAAATGAGTACCCTCCTTGAATTCCTTGAAACGCCATTGAATTTACATCAACTAACCTTGTATTAAGAAAATTCGTCGACTGGTATAATGTCCAATAGTCTTCAAGAATATCCTCAAGTTACGTTAATTTGTTGATGTAATTATCATTAATTAAATTAAATGGCATCGTTCATAATAACGAAAGTAATCCGCAGTAAAATAATCAGGCGAACTATTTGCATAAAAATCCTCCTGGAGATATTTTTTCCCTTTCATTCTTATTTTTAATATTTTCTCCTGAAGACGAAATGCCGTCTGAAGCAGATAATTTCGCTGAGTACTTCGATAGGTAGATTTCAGGCGGATTTATTACTGCGGGCATTTTACTTTTTAGATGACAATTCAAGTAACAATAATTTCGTCTTTGTATATGGCTTATACGTCGGACTTATTTTCGATTATGCGTGAGTAAACCTGAACCGTTGCCAATGATGAATTCAATGCATTAGGCATATATGGGGGGAAAATCTCTCGGTTTTGGCTCGGGGGGTCTTACAACCCACTTTAGCGAAATGAAAAAAAAATAGGTAAAATAAAAGTTTGGGGGGAGGCAAACAAGGGGATGCGTATGAAATCCTGAATAAAAATATGGGAAACGTTGGAATTAAGTAGAAAGTAAATTTTAGCGATGAAAATATATCTCCAGCTCCTACACCTATAGGCACCGATGATGATAGTGGTGATTACCAAGGCAAGAGAAAAGTATTTTCATATTTAAACTAGACTATTGTTATTATAAATTTGCACAACTTCATATGTCGGGTTTACGTATATTACGGGCGGCTTTTCTTTCTTTCTTCATCATCTTTTGCTTATTTTTACGTGGCAATTGCGAGGGGAAATAGAAGCGGATCTCCAAATTAGGAAATAAAAACAGCTTTTTGAATAAAAAGCAATAATATATGGGCGATGAGGAAAGTTGAGAGAAATTATAACTGCGGATGTATCTGGGAGCCAGAGCCAATTTCGTCTTCGCTAAAAAGCAATGCCATGCCTCAGGCAAAGTCAATGAATTTGCCAAATTAGGTATCTACAGTGGCGCGTTTGAATTTTCAAAGTAGGAATTTTCATGGTAAAACCTATACAGAATTTAGCATCACTTTTTGTTATGTTTGCAATTGTTTTAAATCATTCGTCCAAAATTGAAACATCTTTCAAGCATTGGTCGTTGTTTAAATTTGTATATTGAGTAAGAAAATTACATAATTCCAGAAATTAATTTGGAAGAGGTTCATTAACAAAACTTGGCCAAGGTGCATTGCTAATTCTAGCAAGAAGGGCATTGGTTTGAACGTATTTTTTCAAATTAGTTTGGTATATTTTTTTATTTTTTATATTTTATTAGAAGTAAACATTTCCTATTAAAATGATAAATAACAAATTATTTGGGAAAGATTTACAGTTGTAAATATTATTTAAGGAAATAACCGTACTTATTATATCACGCTGAGTAGAAATTAAACGAATTATTTGACGACTTTGGCAAATTTTGCCTGATAAATAACAGTGGTTTAGTGTAAGACAATGTCTCAAGTAAAAATAACTTAATCAACAGAGTGGTAAGTTTATAAGATGTATAGTTAAAAGTTGGGGAATAATTAAGATAATGCATCAGAAGATGGTTTTTAGGACAGCTTGATATACATGTAGGTTACTCACTAATTTCAGTAAGAAATGCTTAAATTTTAAAGTATATGCAATTTTATAAGACCTAATCAGTTTTATATACCTGTACGTTTGTTAAAAACCGATTGTAAAAATGATTTCAACGATGTCATTGCTTCTCATACATTATACAGAAATGTGTCTACTAAAATTTCCTGGATAATGTTAAAACTGCTAAATCTGATGCCTTTTTGTAATGTATATTTTTGAATTTTAAGTAGTTATAAGCAAGTCATTACATTTATTTAAATGAAAATTAATGTTATCCCATATTCTGAAAATGTGTAATATCTGCATTCCATGAGTTTAGCTAACACCAGTTAAGAAGCTTATAAAACCAACACACGAGTCCATAAATCTTTTTTTTTTTCAAAATAAGTGTGCAAATGTACAGTGATAACAACACCCTAGGGTACAAAATTTTACAAATTTTCCGTTTTCGCTTTTATTTATCCAGCTAAATCCCTCCTATTTTCATGCTAACATCTTTCTTTATCGCTGATAATATATATGTAAATTAGCGATGAGTCTGTTTAAATATCTGCAATGAGTTGCAGGCATTAAATTAGGGACGCCAGATATTTTGTTAGCAAATGGCTAAGTTGAAATTTAGTCCAAGTCTTATGAGCAACCCAGGTTAGTCATTTTTTCAATATGCACACCTCACCATTGAAAAAAATATGGGCTTGAGAGGGTGGGAAGGGGGTTCAACAATTGATAATTATTTGGCATGCAAATGGGGTAGAGATATAAAACACGCAACAGACTACAACATTAAGCCATCTAGTTTTTCCCCATACGGATATGTAAGAGTATCTTTAGCAAAAAAATATGTGCTTATGTTTTTATTTCCCAACTGCTGTTGCATTTCTCTCGTTTTCTCTCATCTTGACACGGACCATTAATTCTATCAGTTACACGTACATGTGGGTGCATTTTGTGCATACCAAATGAGACATTTTTTTCCATAAATGTTTAAAATTCGCTATCATTTTCAGCGTGGATGTGAAATCGGACTCACAATCAGAGACATCCAAGCCTCAGGCTATGTTTTGGGCCATGGCGATAAATTCTAAGGTATCGATTTGCTCTTCGAAATACCAGTAACCAGTTGCACCAATCTTTGTTAACTTTAACTTGTCTTAATGCAGTTTAAATCAGTGTTTTTTGTCTTATTTTTTTTTTGCGTGCAGTTTATTCAAATAATAAGAGAAGAGCATGAAAAATATTCCCATTTTCTGATCAATTTCTGCGCATTATTTACGATGTAAAATTAATGCCTAAATAGGTACCTCTCACAGTCTCTCGTCGAATTACTGTCTAATAGATGCTAGCACACCAATTTTCTGCTCGATGGCACAATTATTTTACATCAAATTCTTCAGCCAGTAAATAGACAACACCATTAATCAATGGGAGATTTGGCGCTTCTGTTTTGCATGCAAAATGACTGACAATCAAACTAGAAATTACTCATTTTACTGTCAAGTTAAATTCCCAGCTGGTAAATCAGCTTGCCATTTCTACGCAGTCTTCAAAATATGAAAGCGAACAAACGGGAGGTTTAATTAACAGAAAGTATGTTAAGTAGTTCTGATCTGGCAGCCATTTAAATATCCTTTCTGGATATTAAAAACTTCATCTTTTTTTTAATTTAAAAACAAACAACTCAGATTAATAATGTGGTAACGTGAGATTCTATAATTCAGATGATTTTCGTAACATGAACGATTCATGTTTTCATTGCACAATTAAGCAATTTTGTGAACGCTATAAACATAGATTTAATTGTCTGTTGGTAGTAAAAGGGCATAAAATCATTGATGGAAATTTTAGTAATTACAGACTTGAAAACATGTTGATAGAATTATTGGCAATTTAATATATTGAAAGATATTGATGAATATTTTGGTAATTAAGGCCATAGTTAGGCAATATTTTTAAATTTTGGTAAATAATAAAATTTGAATTCCATTGATAAAAAGTTTGATAGTTAAAAGACATCGATAGGTATTAGTGGTAATTTGGTAATTATAGTCATTGTAAGATGTTGTTGGTAATTTTATAATAAAAGGTCAGGAATTGATGAAAATGTTAGTAATGTTAGTATGTAGTATTGTTAGTAATGGTAAGTCTTTAAAATATTCTTGGTAAAGTTAGTGATAGCCCTGCACAATTGGATAAATATCGTATCTCAGTTATCAAAAGATTGCTAATCCTCTAATTATATATAATCAAAAGTAGTGTTGACATAAAGGTGATACATTGACGTCATTCTCATACATGTGTTTGCTTTGTTGCTTGATTACATTCACAAATACGTTTGATTGCAACTTGTAAGAAACTCTGACATCTCGATTTACTTTGACCATGCTCCAGTTTATCCTGCGTGCAGTTTTTTTCAGGTTTGAGTGAAGAAGCTCTTGTATTTATTAGGTCAATCCACTTCTTGGTCAAACAGGAAATCAAGCGATTTCTGAATTGCCCTTAAAGGCCATTACATCAGGTGCTGAATGGCGAATGGTCAGTGTTTTGACCACTGCCTAGCTGGTCTTTTCCTCGCCTCGAGCTCGGCTCAGGCGCGATCGGGAGATGCAATTGAGTGTGGAAATTTTCGCTGTTTTTCTTGGCTTGACCACTGACCACTGACTGGCCTAAAGCGTCCATAAAGACCACCCCAGAGGCCTGATGGCCGACGCTGACCATGCTGCAGTAAGGCTCCGTGATTGAGGAAGTCGTAAAGAAGCGGCTTCAGATATAAGATTACGACCGTAATTTCATTAATCAACTTCACTTTCTGATTGATTTTAAACGAATTTTTGCAGAGCCAATTACTGGGGCGATTCGCTTTGAATGGGAGGAAGGAAAAAAACAAAAGGGAAAGAAAAATAGAGCATTAGAGCGGAATTGAACTCAACTTAATCAAGTTGAAGGAATAATTATTTAATGGGGAGAAAGAGGAACAAAAAAAAATGTGCATGAGCTCACGGTCAGTTTCACGCCTTGACCACTGGCCGGATGAATCTTCCGAGTGCCTCCTACGCCAATTAAGCTCTTAATTAACAGGTAAATAACTAATCGAGTGCCTTAGACGCTGTCGTTCCCACTGAGCAAAACATCACGTTTGGCCTCTTTTAAAATGCAGGGGGAGTGTTGGCGTTAGCGCCAAATTAATTGTTACCCTTGACGTACACATGTTTGTGTGGCTGTCATGTGGTGTCATTTTATCAGTCTGACTATTTAATAAATCAACTTTTCCTGTTGAAATTTGCCATTACTAATGGATAAGGAGAATTAGCTAAACATGTTGCTGAAATGGTGCTAGAAATATGTAAATAAATAGCTGATGTTAGGTGTCATCAGCCAAAATGTGTACAACTTTTGGAACATTGCATATGATAAAGTATAAATGTGTAAATTTAAAATGGTATAAGAACTACGTGAATACATGAACGGTATAAGAATACATCATTTTAGCAGGTTAAAAATAATCAAATTGAATTTATTTAAAAATTAAACAGCCGCCCATGTGTAAGGAGCGTTTGGGACACCCTGTAAAGTGTTAGAACACCATTTCAACAGGTTAAATAAGAATATGAATAAATTTAAAATAAATAATATACCTTAGCAAATCAACATATTCACATGTTGAAATATTCAAATTGAATGCTTTTAGTAAATGTTTGACCCTAAAAAAAAAGGAAGACTTCAGGTTCAATTTTGTATACTAAACACGTTGATTTATAATACGGACATGATTATTCGCTGATACATACATTAAAAATCCTTATTGGATATGGTGAAGCATGAAGTGTTAATCAAGATGATATTTCTTAGGTAGGTGTTAAGAAACACGTCTTTACGTTTCAGAAAAATGTGGGCAAAATTATCCTTATCAAAAGCCAAGGCTTAATCATGCTTCCAGAATTTAAATTCAGTAACTAAATAATTTTCACTTATTTTGACACTTCTAGACGTAGTTATTTCAATTTCACGTGTCACGGGCATATGAGGAGCATTTTTAACACCATGTATTTCCCCATAAAATTCTTTGACATGTTTTGAAACTGGCATTTATTGAAACAGGAGGCCTCACGATGCGCATATCCACGTATACACTTTGAAACGTATCATTTTTCACTTCGTCCTTGATTCCTGACTTATTTCCACCATTTTTGCATGTGTACACTTTAATACCTCAGCGAATGGTGTCATCAGTTAGGTTGCCAACCAACTGTGACGTCGTCTACCCACAAGTATTTTTTTTTGCGAGAAATACCCTCCCAATGGCATCGTTTTCTAATAAATTGCATTGTATCATAAAGCATTGTAATTATGGCACTTGAAATTTTATCGCGAGCCACTTCCAGGAAATTTTCCAGCAATTTGGGGCTTGATTTATGGGGGAAGATTTCGCGGAGATGGCGCTGCTGCTGCACCCTGCTTTTATCTCATAACTTGGTTCAATAATGAATCTCCTTATACACAATAAAATGACTCTTAGGAGGCTGCGAGGGGACAACATTCAAATTACATTTGTCTGTGTCCCTTTAATGCGTGTAAGCCATGCCATTTGACATTCAAGTTGGTGCAAGATGAGCAGGAATGACTGTCTTTTTGGATGTATCCTGAATGGGGCTGTTCTTGGCACTTTCCTGAGCGAAATTTATGGATGCCCCTATAGGCAGTTCATCCACCCATATGCATAAAAACTGAACATATTGATAACATGTGCATATTTTAAACGTTTAATAAACAACATATCTGTTACAAGCCCTGCTGCTAGAAAAATACAGCATGTTGAAACGTGATTTGCTCATGTAATCACAAAACCTCGGATTATCAAAATGATGTTTGCAATAATAGACACGAAAATGAAACCATGCCTAAGCCCATTTAATTATAGTTATTTTTATTTAAATTTTTACTGTAGTGAACGCACAGTGTATATGTAAATTCAAATGACCTCTTAAGACTTTGCAACAATTTGTTTTTCGAATGATATCTTGTCACTTACAGTATAATTGTCTCTTCAAATGCTACCAACCATTTTTAATCCTTGGCGAAAAAGTCCACATATTTGTTAATTATGTACATGTACATAAATGTATGTTACAAGAAAGGGGCGTCCATGTAAGATATCTGATGTAGACATTCGGGGATAGGGGTTCACAAAAATGGACCAGGAAGTCAGAAATGTATAACATCCAAATTATAAATATATCTAAATATTAGACATAATTCTAACATTGACCCTAAATGTTCAAAGAATACGTTAAAATTTCTCAACGTTAAACTTAACATCAAGAAAAAAACAATCCGTGAAAAAATTATTTTGGCTATATCATTTATAAATGTACAAATCAAGACGTTCAGTATTTTGTCCAAGAAACAATATAGCTTGATTTTTACATTCGTAAATTTTGTTAGACCCAAAAATAATTTCCTCACAGATTTTTTTCGATATAAAATTAAACATTGAGAAAATGTGGCGTATAAAACGTTATTTCTAAATTTCGTTAAGTGTTCGACTGCACTAAGTTAAAACCCAAGTTTCTACAATTAGCTCCTAATCACGTTTTTGTTGTTTCGTGGCGTTAATTAACGTCGCTAGGTGTATTCGTCGATCGTTTTCTTTTTAGGTGACCCCTGACCTTATTTTTTTTCTCGTGAGTGACAGGCTTCCGTTGTGCATTAAGGCCACTCGAAGTCCAAAGGTGAAAAGGTCGAGACTAATTTATGCAAAGTCATGGAAATGCGTTGACAAAGCCAGGAAGTCTAACAATATGAGTTGTGTTTAGGCATAAATAAAATGCAGCTAAAATGCTGGCTAAAGGGATCTTTTAACGAAAGTTTAATCGTGGAACGAATTTAAAGGATGAAAATAGCAGCCCATTAATTAACTTAATAATTCCAAGAGCACGCAAAAGGCTGAGCAGCGAGCGAGCGAAAAGCACACTGGGTAATCAATTAACAACAGTTTCCATTACAAACGTGCAATTGAAGTTTGGCGCAGTTCCTTGCCAGGGTTACTCACATGAATAATTGAAAAACTATTTTCGATAAAATATTTCCGATCATGATTGGCCGAAGCCTGGCATTTCTTTAATTGGACCCAGCGAGTCCATTGAGGATTACTTCCCCAAAAGGGCATAACGTAAAACCTGGATTCCGAACAACTTCTTAGAATCATTGCGTGAAAGTATGCTACTGCTACTACTACATTGTATGTTTCCAATATTTTGTAGTTGGATTGCCCCTCACTACCACATTACATTTTTACGCCTACTGCAGGTATTGAGTCAGGGGTCGTCCATAAAGCATCTCCAATTTTTTGCCTCGAGTTAAAGTTTAATGATTTCCGAAGACAAACGGTCTATCAATAAGGTAATATTTTGTTAGGTCATTGGTGATTGTGCCCTAAATGTAGACGCCACTTATTATCCATTTTTTTTTCAATTTAAAGACTTAAAAGACGTCCCATTTGGGGATTTCTTTTATTTTTTAATGAGTATAACGACTTGTCAACGTTGTCCCCAAATGACGTAGTTTTGAATCAGTTTTATCTTGTTAATTAAATGGCCTATAAATATACTTCAAGCATATTCAGTTTCACATCGTGGTTTATGTGGTGATATCATTTAGCATCGAAATAGGACAGCAGATTTAATGGATACCAACCATAAAATGATGTTCTGGTCATTTTCTTTGTCATAATGACTTTATTCCCCCCCCCCCAGATTTTTGACTTTATTAGTCCTTTTACCCTTCTCGATTACATGTCATTCCCTAAGGCCATTTTGTATAAAAACGTACACAGGAATAATAACATAAATAGTAAATTCATATTTAAGGTCGTTTTGATAGTAAAGCATTCTGATATGTTACGTGATACATGTAAATTATTTTTAGTTATATCTAAGTGCCACCTTATTTTGTTCTCTTCTTCTCACCCTCTTGACACCTTTTCTTGTTACCCAGGACTTATCACTGGGAACCTCCCCAGAAGTTATGGGCAACAAGAAGTTAACAGCTGCATAAAACCAATTAAAACAAGCAAGCATAACTAATAAATGTGTTTATCGTGTGATATTGGTGTGCCATTAATAGCAAACGTGAAATTTACCGAAACACAGGTCTACTTTCCCCAAGGCATAGCCGTTACAGTTTAGTTGCTAAAACGCAAATTAGATGGCAGCACCTTGTGAAAGTGTCTGAGAATTTCTTGGCTCCTATAGCAACTTAGTTTCCGAGTTATTACCTCTCAGTAATCTAAATCTAGGCTTTGCCGAGCGATTAAACGATGTTACACGATGGCATATGCGTTAAGATATCTGAAAACTGGGCTTGATTGACGCCCTATCATTAGCTGGGAAGATTGTTGCAGGGAATTTCATGCGAAATGAGGATCATAAAAACGAAAATGTTTCGTGCCAGTCACCTGGACTCGTATTTTCTGGCTTAGAAGAGGGTTTTATAGCCCCTCCTTAAGTCAGGGGTTTTTAGTTAATGACGCCAGGGGCCATATTTCATCTTAGCGACGTTAATTATGGTCGTTATTTTCATCCAATTCCCGAAAAAAAAAAGAAATAAGAGATCTTGTGGAAATTTGGCGAAATTATCGTCGTTACATTTTAAACAATTCCGAAAGTTTCTTAGACTGTGTTTGCACAGCTTTCTGCAGATTATTCTGAGCATCGTGGATTTATTGTTTCTCTGGAGTGAGAGAATCTGAAATAATTAGAAATTATTACGTTTAATGTACGTCACGTATGATTATTAAGCCTGTGAGAAATGTATCATTATAAGGAACAAACAAACTGGGCCATTGCGCTAAATTTAATTGATGTTTCGAATTTTGTGCCTGAAAAATGGAAAACTAAATCTTAGATGGCGCTGCAACACCGCATCCCCAGTGGCGAATACAGGTGGTCATTTTCAGTTGTGATTTATATAAATATTTTTGAAAACTAAATTCTCATTTTGAGCCATTATGTATAGGGTGTCCACAAATTATTTGAAGCGTATACACCATTCTTAGGAAGTACACTTATTTTATTCCTTTTGATTGCTTGGGGTCATTTCAATTATTTCATCCGTGTTATTTCCTGTATACGTTACTATTTAATGACCAGTTATTAAATTTTATACAGAAACATTAGTGTATTTCACCTAACTTCAATGAAAACCAAATGTTTAAATTCAAATTTATTGACTTGTAGTTACCATTTAAACAGAAACACGTCTAAGTTAAATGAAATAATCAGTTCGAGTCGGTGATAAAAGCAAATTCAATTTTAATACCCAAGGTTGCAAAGCTAGATTCCTAAAAATTTAACCTTTAAATCCAAAACATTAATTTCCAGGAATAAAAAACAATATTAACATACAATGAATAATAAGCATCGTATTACATGAATGTTAAAAGCACATTGTCCTGTTATTTTCATTTAGATAAACGTTAAACATCCAAGCACTAGCAATACAACGTGCATGCATAGTATAATAAGCCTCGCTTCTTGAAGAGTCACAGAAACTCTATTTCTTGTGAGCAAAAACCTGAAATCCATCCTTCGCAGTCCTTTTGTCTAAAATAGCTTTCTGAAGAAATGATAATAGGGGAAAAAATCTGGAAATTTTGAGTCAACCAAACGCTGTTCTCCGCACTAACTGAATCAGTTTCAGGCCCGTGGCTAGTGTAAATAAACATGGCGAAATAGCCGCTTTGTTATCGGCTAAAATTCAAAATAAAAAGCAAAATGATAATATAAGAGAAGCATTAATAGGAGGGACTTGCACATGTTAACTAGAATACAATACTCGCAGACGACCGGGCCTTTTGTTTTCCATACGTTTTATGTAAACACTTATGTAAACAAACCGAGAGCCAGATATTCTTGAGACATTATTTTAATCCGCTCAGCAGCCAGTAAAACAATATAATCATTCATCAACGAAAACGTATTAAAAATGGCAAACACGTGGACCAGTTTTCGTTGTTGGTGGGGGTGCCTTCTTGAAAGTTTAAAAAAATGATTGAGCGGCCTTATTCTTCACCAGTTGCTCGCATTAAATCGGGCTTTTGTTTATCATTCATAATAATAAACAAATATGGAAGTTAATTTTTATTTTATTTTCTGTATTTTTTAGTGATCGACTTCAAGGGACGCATATGCTGTTTGAAGAGGACCTTTGCTAGGGCTAAACCGTCCTGCAATACACGTTAATTTGCGAATTTTTTAATTTACCAATTTACAAGATGGCGTAAGTATTTATGTTTATTGCATTAGATGCAATAAACAAAAAATACTGACGTGAATTGGTGAATTGGTAAATTAAAAAATTCGTAAATTAACGTGTATTGCAGGATGGTTTGTTTACTTATTCTTTCCTAATATTGATTTTTTTTAAAAATTGTAATTTAAAATAGTGGAATTTAGTTGAAACCCTAGATGCATTTGAAATTATGAAGCTATCCAAATAAGATATGCCAGATTTTACCCTATTTTTATGTTTAGCTTCCGTTAGTTTTAATTAATTTTTCAGCTACAAGTTTTTCAGCTTGATTTTTCAATTACAATCTTAAATATAGATTTGCTGTTCGGGCTTTTAGTTGAAGTGAATACTTTTTGTTGAATGGAAACGAAGGGAAAAAAGTGCACAAAAATAGCTGACAAAATGTTGTCAGTTCCACTATATCTGTATATTGAAAAGGGAGCCCTTTTCTTATTCAGCAACGTGTCGTTGCATTTCCTGTTTTGTGTTAAATAAAATTAAGTTCAGAAAACGTGATTTTTTTATTGAAAAAATACAGACTAGTTTTTAAATGTTTTCAACATATCAATGAATCTTGGAAGATGTTTACATTACATTCATTTCCTCCTCCTACAGCCAAATAAGTCGGTTTAATCTAAAGAGATGAAAAACATTGCAACTGGGATAGCTATTAGGTGCAACTACACCTAAATGTCCGTAAATAAGTGGTAAGCCAATACCGAAATCGATAATGCACCATCAATCGTTTTTAAAAGCCATGAAAGGCTTTAGGATTTTTAGGAATTGAAAGACAAAGATAAACCATATGTAGTGTGTTAGAAAATTCATGAAATATTTCGCTATTTGTAAGAAAAAAGACATGCATATAATTTTGAAATCAAAACTGTGCAATTTGTTTTGAAAATTCACGAAATATTCACGAAAAATTCACTTTCAGTGATAAAAATAAAAACCAAATGCCATTTGCTGGTAACGTCTTATAAGATTTAGAAAAAATTAAATTTATAAGCAAAGTCATATGCCATTTGTAGCGAGACGTTGTGGAAGGCTTTCACTTTTTTCTTTTAGGAATTTAAATGTTATAGGAAAACCATGAGCAGCTTGTTGAGAACAGTCGTGAAATGTTATTAAATTCATTGACATGCCACCCATTAAATTTACATAATTTAACTCGTTGAAAATGTCATTACATTTTGATTGGATATTTTACAGTTTTATGAAAATATCAAGCCTTCGACCGAAGCATTTAAAGACCAAGTGATTTACATGTGGTCATGAGACAATAGAAATACTTTTGTTCTTGATTCGATAATTGTGTTGAAAATGTGTCTAAACACATATCCAGAGAGTTAGTGGGAGATGTCCACTTAAATCCTGCAAATATTCATATTTACGCTGATGCCAAAATGACACTGGTTTTAACAGTATCGGATTCGTAAAAAAGTGCTTAAATAATTTTTGATATAAAAACTAACTAAGAATATGCATTAATCTCTGCGACATGTTTTTGGGGTGCCAAACCTTTCTCCACGCCCCGTTTCCTCCTTACCCACCCCTAATTCCTCATTTTCATCCTTTTTTTTTCTTTAAACGATTATAATGAAGTTGGCGCATAAATGGCACTTTGGTAGCTAATTTCATGAAAACTGCACTCTTCAAATCTCGTTTCTTTTTTCTCCTGCTACTGTGACAACAACGACTTCGTGCATAATTGTTTAAAAGGAAAGAGCTGCGGCTCATTGTTTAGCGAAAATCAATTGAAAAAAGAAGATTGAATAATGAGAAAAGTCACCAATGAAAAGGCGCCAAAAAAATCCCCATCCATAACAGGCTATGAAACGATGTTGGTATTATTACTAAGAAACCAGGAGGAAAAAAGCCTATGAGGGTTGGCATTTATAAGGCGTTCATATCAATGAAGAAATTTTGCAATTTAATTATATATGTAGGTCTTAAAATAGGAAACATCTGGGAGGATTTTTTTCCCGTCTCCCTTTCCTGTGTATTTCATTAATGTAAATGTTAATGAATTCTGAATTGAAAATTGAAAAAGTTAAATGTTGCGAATCAGAGATACAGTTGAGGACTAGGCTAACTGTGAAAATTCAATTTAATATACGTTTTTCAATTAAGATTATTCATCCTAATGTTCTGATATCGTTCAGTATAAAAAAACAGGGTGCCCACAAGCCATTAAGTTGAGTAAAGCCAATGAAGACGTATTGACTGATTTTTAGATCATTAAAGGAATTTAATTGGCCCTAGGTTTATCGCACATATTTTTATGACTTCAATTTAGACATTTAATTTAAATTGAATTAATCATTAGGCTAATTACATTTATAAAAGAAATGTTTGTATTGCTCAAACAACTAGTTGGAAACCAATCAAAATGTTCAAGCCTGATAACTTTGTTGATTGTATTAAAACTCCCGTGAATACGTGTTGAAAACCATTGATTTTTATCGCTAAAGTCTATAGACAAGCAATTATAGAAAATTCAAAAACATATTATTGTTTTAATAATTATATCCTTTTCTGTTTCATATTTTTCCAAGTTAACCAATTTAGACTCATTACCGTAAAATTCAACTTGCATAATGATATTGCAAAAGAGAAGCTATAGCTAAGAAAAGTTACAATATGTTGAAACATGTTTAGAAGGGATTATCTAGAAATCGTGAAACAAAACATGTTAAAGATTTTTAAATGACTATCACCTTCATTATCTAACATCTTCAACTTAAACTAAATTTAATACAGGGCTTTAAAACATTAACTTGTGAATTCAAACTCATACGATTTTTGTATATTGTTTATTGCTATATATTTGTTTTTAATGAACTCATGTGTTTTGTGTTGTTTGCTATTTAAGAAGTAGGATTTTTGGACTATCAAAGGCGCCCCCTAGGCTGAACTTTATTTGAGTGTTTGCAACGCCTGCTTTTGTCAGAAATTAAGCGTATGAAGAGAAGGTTTGTTTCGCTGTTTATTTCCCTATTTTACAACAAATGGAGTTTGTGACGTCATCGAACCATTTCGGGATATGATATCATTCACGGGCTTATATTACGAGCATTATTAATAGGACGGGATTACGTAACGTGGGAATGGACCGGTCTGTGTTCAACACACTGTAACAACAATGCTATACAAATGACAGCCCAAAAATACCCAGAAATGCCGAATTTAGCAGCAGTCTTGACTCGCATCAACATTAAGATCCGATGAATGCAGATGCTGGATATGGATTGTTTTTAATACAGGCTTCCCACAGACCTGGAAAACCCATACTTGTCAGGGAAGTAGGAACAACCTGTAAAAGTGAGAAAACGTTTTATGAGATAAAATGCCAGTCTTGATTTGCCATAATGTCCCATGTTTAAATGTTTATGAGATTGCTCAAAAGATTAGTATTAGTATCTAGGAATTTCACTTATTTTCATAGCAAACTTTTTCAAACTATAAAATAATAAAATAATCAGCAATTCGCAAATTTCGTATCCATTTTTCTATATGTAGATTTTTCTATAATTAAAATCTTTAGAGAAAACCTTAGTTAGAATCCTATCTGTAACAAAATATCCGAACATCTTTGATATTGTGGAGAAAAATCGCTATATGCAGTTTTTGATGTGATTTATGACCGTATTGGAAAGTGAATAAAAATTAGTCTAATTTTTATTATATTTATTTGTTGTTGTCTATTACAATTACATCTAATGCGTATTATTTAATTGCATAAATGCATTAATACAAATTATTCTGACGACGTTGACTTGGTTTATAATTTTAATGCATAACACGCAGAAGAATGACTTGTTCAATGTGGTTTAAATGGTTAAATTTAAGTGTCTTAGCTCAATTTATTGTCGAATTCGAATATTGCCATTTTAAAATTATGCCTGTTTTTAATTTGGATTAAATGATAAAGTTTTTAAAACGGTTTTTTGGGGTAATCTTGAATCTGAAAATGAAAAAAAAAATGGATGTGATGCTAACTCGGAAAGCTATGATTGCAAATGCGACTGACTTCACTCGATCTCAAAGCAGATTCATTAAAAACAAGTATCGGGTTTGAAAAGGGTTGACGAGGGATTTTTTTCGTAAATATTTGCTAGTTTGATTGGATATGGTGGCTAGACAACAAAGCCCCCTTCTTTTCTCCATTGTCAAGAGAGCTTCTGGCAGAGTGAACTTGCCAATGGTTCTCACTTTCCGAATTCACAATTGAATTGTCAATCAGCTCTTTGGCAAGTGGGTGGCGATTCTTGATGCAAAAAAGGTGGACCAAACACGTTTCAGGGATATCCATTTCACATCGATGTTCACGTTACAATCGATAAATAATAGCGTTTTACCCCTAGCTGCATAACTAAGAACATGCAGATAGCAATCAAAAATAGCTTTCACAATTTCGACAACTGGATTAGTCGCATTGTGTGAGTGTCTAACAGATGTGGTCATTGTCCATGTCCATACGTACATGGACATGTACATCCCCATGTCTATGGGGAAGGAAATTGGCAGTGCCACTGTTAGCATGGTTAAAAACAAGCTGTAGATTTCTTAGCCCCTCCTCCCTCTTACGAGGTGCAGTTTGGTCGCTATAAAACTATTGTTTTCTTGAATTGTGTGTATTAAAGGAAAATTACATGATAAGTTAATGAAAAAAGCTCGTTATTTTAAATTAACAATTACTATTGAAAATTACATGGCATTATTGGGTAATATGCTTATTTTTTGGCATTACAAATTTGTTAAAAGTAAAAGTTACAAATAAGCTGAACATTTTTTGGACCCTACTACCTCTTGTGATGTGCAATTGGACAATATAAATTTTGATTTCGTAAATTGTGTGTATTAAACGGTAAATTCCACGAAATGTTTATGAAAAAGTATAGTTTTTATCTTAAGTTAACGATTACCTTTTAACAATGACTAGCATTATTGGATATCATGCTCATTTCGCGACACCCCAAACGTGAAAGCATGTGTATATGCTTGCTTAAACTACATGTATATTCATGTATTCATTGTTAAACATATGATTACCACATGTGAAATGCTGTACACATGTATGTTTAATAACAAACTTAAATTACTCATTATGACTCTTGTTAAGCCACAGACATTTGTTATCGTAATACATTATAATAGTATTTTAACACTATTTTATATGCTAATTCTTATCATATTATTTTTTTTGGGCAGAGGAAGCTTTTGAATGATTGAGAAAGGCTGATATAATTTCCTTTAAATGTGTTTACGTGATAAATTAAACGAAAAATTCCCTAGAAGAAATACAATCTCTTAGAAATTTACCACCAACGCCCACAGATGGCGCCCTCAGACGCCCACATTCATGTTTAGAACTATTGGCGCTGAATGTTTAGTCTATTTGCCGAGATTCGACCCTGATATAGACATTGATGATAATAACGACCTATCAAAATCCCTTCAAAAATGCGATGCAAGATATCAACCAGAAGAAATGTCAATGACGTCAGAAGACGTTAATTATACGTAATGTGGTTATGATTGCCTACCAAATAACAAACTTTCGCTAAATAGTTTAGGTTTATCATTTTCAGATGGTCGAGCGCTTTAAATCCTTGACCATTTCAATCTTAGAAAGGGAAGTTTTTGGCCATCAACTCAGGAAATGCATTAATTTAAGCGTTGAATTCTTGTTGGTGGCATTACAAAATCGTAGGCCTACTGTAAATTCGAAAAGAGGTTTTATTACATTTTTTTTGTTGCAAACGGATGTCCAGCTGCCATTTACCAATTTCCCTGTTAAATTAAAGGAAAACTCGGGATTAATACCACGGACTTCTTTGGAGTTACTAATCTGTCAAAAGTTTTGATTTTTGAACAGACATGTAGCTATCAAATCAAAAAATTTCATTATATTGAATAATGCATCCATCCCAACTTTTTCTCTTGCTCTTTTATTCAATTTATGCTCACCAATGTTTCGCAGCAAAAAAATACTTTCCATTCATCGTGTTTTGTTGTGCACCATGAAATCGGATACCAAATTTCATTTCAGAAATGGTAACTGATACGCTGCCATTGAAAATCTGACATCGGGGTAGCCATTTTGAAAAACCTATTTGAAAAACGTTTTGCTAATCAGTTTTTTTTTTGCTTTATTTTTCTGCGCATTTAAGATTTCGAATTCAAGACTGAAAGTTGGTTTCATTCGCAAAATTTGCTTAACATATAAATTAAACTTCCCTAAAATATTCAAAATGTTACTTCAGATCTTCCTTATTTGGACATTGGTACGTGTTTTAATTTGTCTAAATTACCTCAGGCAACTTTCTTAAAATGTGCACGATTATGCAGCAGCCTCATTCAAGCTTAATTATAATTGTTGATATAATTGCGAGGTTTGCGTTCAATTTATGATTTCAAGGTCGTTTTGCGAATTTAGACAAGTTAATGATCGGCTTCCGAAGGCTCTAATTAACAAATTTGACAGGGTAGATAACGTCATGGCCATATGGCAAACACGAATCAACAATTTCTTGATGACAAGCAGGGTATTATTAAAAAAACAAAAGTAAAAAATACCAAATACGTATTTAGCTGATATCTGGTGTATCTATATGTTTCAGATTATATGGTTGTGTCTTAATAAATTAATTGCTTTGCTTGAATTTAAAATTGTATTTTATGCAATACTTATGACATCTCTTTAGGCTCGAATCGTATGGATCGTGAGTGTATTTTTGCTTAAATTTTGAGTATTTTTAAACGCCCATAGTGAGGTTTTGGCAACATGCTAAAACATTTTAAAGTTAAAGCTATGCAATCTGTTCAAATTGGAAGCAAATGCAAAACACATGCAAGATACACTATACAAGTACATTTTGACGTTATTTTTTTAAATGTAGACATTTGGACATGCTATCAACCTCTCATCATTTCTTTGATATATTAAAACGTTTATTTTAATTAAACATGCTTTAAACATGTGCATAATATGCAAATGTTATGCAAGTATTACACATTCTCAATGTCTATAAAGTTATTTTTCATATGCGATGGAAGCCAGTAGAGTATATGACGTAGTAAAATTCTCTTTTGAATTTTAAATGTTTGAGTTTTATTTTTCCCCTCTTTGACCAGCCTCTTACCTCTGACCTCTTACATGGATCTGTTCATCTTGGACCTTAGACACCAGTTTCTTAACTTTCCATTAAAGAGTCCCTTATTCGATGAATGTTATGGTCTATTCCGTTAGATATTTACAGAGGCATTTGTGTCGTAGACACTCAACGCTAGTCTTTTCACCAATATTGACGTGTGTTGCCCAGTCGTGGTGGTCAAGCGTTCTTTCCCAGACGAGATTTAATTCACGATCCCGGTGATTACCCAGCCAGTTTACGGCACCGGGTGTCTGATCCCCGATATCCGGTAATTGACCATCACTTGATCTTAGCTTCAAAGTGTTCATTCAGCCCTCATCATTACTTGCCTTGCTTGACCAGCGCTTGACCACCGTTGGCTTTATGCAACTTTAGCGACTGCTGTACCTTTCGGATTTGTTGCTTCTATGCTTCTATACTACAGTGTGCTCAAGCTTGAGTAGTATTTGACATAAAGTAAATTAATTTTTGTTGGAACCCTTAGATGATAAGCTGATATAAATCCTACTTTTTGGGTTTTTTAAACGTGAAAAATGCCTCTGTCATCAAATTTTGAATTCAGCTTGGAAAATGTGACAATGACTTTTGGAAATAATTTTATTGTTTAAAAAGTTAATGTTTGATATCTGAGAATCACATGCACAGTTTTTAAATGAAAATCTTTTTTCGTTAACTTTGATTTCTTATTCTTTCGTATTCTTGATTTTAAAAAGAAAACATGTAACTCGTGCAACTAATGGACTTTTTTCATGAATTGTAATCATTTATTTTGAATATTCAATATATATAGGCCTTGTTAAATCCCTAATTTATTTGAAAACATGAATTGTGTGACGATTTTAAATACTTAATATTGATTTTGTATGGTTATCGAAGTGACGATATCGTAATAGTTAAATTCGTAAATGTTTTCATCAGGGTGAACGTTTTCATACTAAACTTTTATGCATATCTGAAATGGTAGCTTTTGAAGAATGCATGTATTTCAAAAATCAAAGTACGCAATCATGGTACATTTGTAAAATTGCTCATCAAAGCACGATACATTTTCATAGGTTACCAAGAGTCATCATCAAAAGCGTGCGATAAGCGTTTCGATGGTGCCTATTGTTTGGCAGGCACTATTCACTTATAATCTTCAATTAAAAATCAAGTAAATTTCCGGCATTTTGAAATGGACGTCAAAGGAGGGCAACCACCAAAGGTGTTTATCAGTGTTTGTCTGTGCATTAATCAATTGTTAGTGTTGGTGCACCTCATGGATGCCCACGTAACATTTTAATTATAAGTGATGCACCATTTCCTTTGAAATAATTTCGGTTGACAAGCCAGCTTCCTCGCAATAAAAGCCACTCGGATAATAAGTATTTGCATTAATAACGCCATTGTAGTACGCATTTCAAATGTCACTTGTCTAAACGCGCCATTATTTAATGCTTTTAGCGTCCAAACCGTCAGAAATGGAGAAACTTAAATCTCTAATCAGGATTTTGTAATTGACATTAATATTTGATAAGAGATTCCTTTCAATTGAAAATACAAACGCTAAAAAATGATTGACTTTATTTGTGTTTTATTACGCAACATGACTTTAAAATTTGAAAACTTTATGAGATCATAAAGCAGTAAATAGAACTGAAAGTAGCCTGGATTGTTGCGATATTTTTACAAAACTAGCCATGGGTCAAGCGTGCCTATACCAATCTCTGTCCTCAGTAAAGAGCATAAACATTTTGCTAATTTTATGAGAAATGTGTTTGGCCAAATAACCAAACGATGCAATGCAATTTTTAAATAAATATTTAGGCAATGTATAGAAGAACATCAAGTTGCAGAGGTTTTTCGTGCACTCGTGCACTTCCAGCATAATAATATGTAAATGAAGTCATTAATATATGTTCCCAAACTACATAAGTAAACTAACATTTGTAAAACGTTGTGCAAATAATTGTATTAAAATGCATTAGTTTTATTACTGTTGAAGTGTCAATCTGAAAAACATTATTTAAACTTGGGTTTTAATGTTTTCTTAAATACAAATTTTGTACGGAATGTTTGAATTATCAAAGCTTTTCAGACTTAAGATTGTATTACCTTAAAAGCATCATGGAAAGTATATGGTTCATAGACTGAATCTTTTACTTTAATAATTTAAGGACCGCAGCATGCCCAAATTATGCATTTTTTAAAAAACCTAAATCAAAATAAAACAACAAATGCTGCCCATGCAAATTATGTTTGCTATTTCTTTGAGCAGAAAAACCCCATCTACAAGAAACCAGACATATCGTTGCATATTATTATTTTTGTTATGTGTAGGATGATGTTACAGTGCATTATAACAAATACTACCACACAGAAGAATTAGAGATATTCACTGAGCAGCACCGCTTGGTTTTGTTTGCAAATAAAATGACCTGTAAAAAAAATATAAGAAAATCCTGGTAGTTAATTGATTGAGGAAGAATGAAATATGTTGGTAACTGTGGTTTTAAGTGAAATACGTATAATGATATGTTCTCCTCTAGGTGCTTTTATGAGGGGTGAGATTTTGCAATCAAACATTTTCGGGTTTTTTTTCTTACTTGTATTAACATATGCATGGCTGGTGGCGCTTATTGACCCCTGCTATTTACCTTCATTTACGAGCTGACCATCAAATCGCTGCTGCAGAAGTCCATTTAAATGCAGTGGCGAAATTGTGAAATTCGTCCAAACATTTGCATTTAGAGGAGCGCTTTTGAAATAGGCATTGGCCAAGATGATGGGGTTAAACAAACGTAAAGGAGAGGTGATTTAAGCCATTTACACTACGGTTTGGGTCAGCCAATTCCTAACCTTGAGACAGGAAAGTAAATGCATTCTGGGAATTTGATGCCAATAATAACTACTGTACATCTGAAAATTTGAGAGAATATTTTAAGTTTGATAACTTCTTTCCTAAATACCGGTATATATACGATAGTTTACTTGGATTTAAATTTTTTAAATTTATAGCTAAAATATAATAAAAATGCATGTTAATCGTCACAACTGACAATATTTACTTATTGATTCGATTAGAATTAAACCACAAATTATAACTACTAAAATTGTTTTAGGACGTCACATATGTATACATAAACAGTTTCATTTAGTTAGCTAATAACTTATTAAAAGAAAATAAATATCGACGTTTTAAAACCTGTCTAATTTCACTGCAATACTTTTCTGCTTAGTGTGATTGCTACCTAACGATTTCAAACAGCAAATAGCCATTTAAGAAAAATGTTGGCACATTAATTTGGCTAATTTCCGTAATTTATCATGTTAATTTCCAAGTTTAAATTTTGTCTTATGACTAACACAAACAAAGATTAAGTTGTATTCATTATTTTTTCTTCTATCAATTAGTGGGTAATTTTTTTTCCAATTTTAGACAAAGGGGACAAAGGGACCATTTGTGAATTTTGTTCTCGAGGCTTTATTCATTTTTGGCTAAAATAAATTGTTTTTTGTCTAATGTTACTGTGCTTAAAAATACGTGTTTGTCATTTAAATACTTTAGCAGTTTTTGAGCATCTATAAATAGGAATAGTTTAAAATTAACATTGAATTCATACCTGACTGGCATCATTTTGATGAAAAAATCAATTTACAATTCAGATAGGCAGTGATGACTGACTGGGTTATGAGTAGTTATTATTGAAAATGCCAGCATGTGGTTACCTGGGAGTGTGTGGTGTTCGTAACTGATCCCATACTCCCAAAAGCCGCTACCTGAATGACAAAACCTGGAGAGAAAAATACCTGAGTAAGCAATTTTTCGTGGCCCAGTGATTTTCTTGCATGTTGAAAACGAAAGCACAATCAGAGTGCAGATCAACAATAGTTTGGTGAAATAGCAATGAGGAAAATAAGCATCTCCTCTCAATTATACTGTGAAATTGAGTTAATCTTTTTCTCTCCCCTTAATCCTAAAAAAAATTAATCCTTTTCCACACTTCTAATGCTGCTAATGGTGTTTGGAACTGGGAAATTCAATTGGATTTTTCAGACAACTTTAAAAGCAATCACAACAGGGGTACTGACAAATTTGGATAAATTTTTTGCCTCAAAGCTCGAAAAACTTAAACAAAACTACAAACAGCTTGCGTTTGTGTGACATATGATCATTAGCTCGACACTAATTGACGTTGATAAATACATTATTTCGAAAAAATATATATAAAATATCACACACATACAATTAAAGTATATTTTTGTGCATATAAAAATAATACAAAGAGATTATATTCAAATATCATAAATGCAGTAAGAACATTTTTATTCATTATACATAAAGTTCAGTTGTAGACTTCTGCATGAACTAATAGGCTTGTAAAATTTATAACAACATTATGAGACATGTTTTAAACATATACCCGCTTGTGTATCTTTAAATATATTAAAACAAAACATCTGTTATGCTTTGCAATTATTATAGCCAAATATGTTGTTGTGTAATTTTTAGATATATTTTTACAACTTTTAAATACATTTCAGAATGTTTGAAAATATTGCATACGATATAATATCAGATACGGTGTATTACATACCATAATAAGTCTTAATTATAATATATATAGGAAAATTTGGGAAGTTCCAAGTTTTGAATGCTATGGAAAAAATAAATAAAACGTCATGAAATAACAGGACTGGATTGCCTTTTCCTTATTCCTTGGCATTTGGCCTCCTCCATTTTACATGCTCGGATTTTAATATATATCCAGGTCGGCATCCAATTCAAATATCCATCTACTTGAGCATTTTAATTTTCTACGGAATGAACACTCGACGTTTCGCATATATGCCGAGTAATATCAACGAAAATCCCCCATCTACTAAAACAAATTTACTTTTACCGAGCAGAGGAGCAAACATATAGCCGTAGCAAATGTAAATCAAAGATAAAGAAACGGGGAAAAAGCCTCAAAGAGATTAGAACTCGAAAGTTCTAATCAAATGCTTATTAATCCTAATTAATACACGGTCATTTAACTCGGTCGGCAAATGAACACGAGTTTCTATTTAGATTCGTGCAATATGCTAATTTTCGTCCTGACATGTTTTCATTAATAAGCTTTCAGTTTGAAAACAGGTAATAAAATTGGACGTTTGCTGATAAGTATTCTAATTAAAAGGAATAAATTCAAATGAGTTTGGTTATTTTGCGATCAACAAATAGGGCATCGTGTGTTTACAAGTAGCTTCGACTAGGGGGACAAAATATTTGCCAAGACCTAAGCAAACAACTTGCTGGTCGTCAAATATCCCATCTTATTAATATGCCAAAGCAAATAGCCGTGCAAAACGTAAACACGCAAAAATTAAGCGTATCATTTCATCGCATCTGATAAGTAGCATTAACGAAAATTTGTTTCCTGCTCGATAAGACGTGAAACTAGTGGTTTATATGCTGAAATCGAATTTGCAAATTTGGTTGATTTATTAATGACGGTAATGGTTCTTCAGCATTGACGGCACTATGTTTTGCCTGAATATAGTCTAGATGGTTAAAGAGGATGTAAAATAAACATTGAAATTTAGAAACTTTTTTGCCATGTCATATATCAAGTCGTCTTCAGGTTGCGAAAGACATTGAAAAATCAACGATTGGATTATTTGTAGTTAAAATCAGCTATGTTGAAACAAAAATGTTAGTCATTGATTGCGTAATTTAATGTGTTGTAACACCGTGTATTAAAATCGCTAAACACATTTTTAGTTCCTTGGTTTAATCCTTTTTTGATTTAATTATAAAATTAGAACGTTTTGAATAATTTAAATAGGTAGTGTCATGATGGTTTTTTTAAATAACGGAATAATAGAGTTTTACTCCATATTCTTAGGCAAAAAGCGAATAGAAGCATCACTGGATTATTGTCAATGTAATTACCACGCATTTTCCTATTTTCTTCACCTTATGAAATAAACATGTTGAATTGTTAGCATGAACATGGAGGGGGGGGGAGCAATTTGCGACGTTACCAGCCACAAAATGTGGTATCCATTTGGGAAATCATTCACTCTTCTTCGACGAGGATTTTCTCTGAAATTCCCTCAAAACACTTTCTGAAAACGCTACAACAGTAATGCAGTAAGCACTGGAGGATTACCGCATTTTCTTTTTTTTCTAGAAAATTTGATATTTTAATTTAGTCTCGAAGGACAACCTAATGTTTACCATCACAGTTATTTCAGAAAATTCGTGCATTCTGTACCTCATTGTCAACTTTTGTAAAGTAAATTTAAAACCAGTCAGAACCTTAATCTACGAAATCGATAGACTAAATTGACCAAGCAGTCCTCTATGGTTTTCAGCAATCGTTGCATTTTTTGTATTGTTTATTGGTCATTAAGGTAAAATAGTCCGGCTATTTTTAGCACAGTCTTCTTCCTTGGTGTGATTTTGGTGCTGCCCTGTAATTCCTGTAAAAATACTTCGGACATCCAGATTTTATTTGTCATAGCGATAGTTTAAGCTCCTGAGTGTACTAAATCATGTTCATAAAATCACTACATGTAATGCACTAGATAGTTCATAAATACAACGTTATTTTAGGTCAATTTTTGAACAAACATCAAATATATTCCCATTTATTTATAAGATTTTAATGCATTTACTTTTTAATGCTTTCCGTAATTTTCAAATTTATTAAATTAAATTAAATTAAAAAAGGAAAATCCTTAAGGGACACATTATTTTATTTAAAGGACACATTATAAAAATAGCTGAGATCCTAGTGGACGATCAATTCTACTCTGGTGAAAATTAATTTAGTATTCATAATAAGCATTTGAAGCAAAAATGGGTAAATTTGTTTGCAAAGTGGGCATCCATTTGTCGTGCTTAATGACGTTTGCAAAATGACAATTTTTGACCAAACATTAAATAACGTCATCTTGACCTTGATCAGGGCAGAGCTTGGGATGGGTTGGGTATAGTCGTCATATTCTAGCCACCCTCGACATGAGCATGAAAATCTGTTAAAAGATGACAAATTATTAATGTCAAGTGAGAAGGACCTTATAATCAAAAAAATTCGAATTGACCACCAGCCCACCAGTCGAATTGAAAAGGGCCAGTTGATTATGGCCACCCTGTAGTTGCCATGCTGGGTGCTGCTACCTAGGGGCGAAGCCTCCGTCACTTTTTTTTTTATAAATTTTAAATAGAAAAAACGAAGATTTCGCATTTATCTTTAACACACAACAGTCGCAGCCAAAAATATACATAATTGATGATGCTGCTCCGTCGCCTAACATTGGTAATTCCGCATGAAAATAAGCATTGATTGGGCCCCCTCCCCCCGAATAAAAAGAGATCAGAGCAACGAGCAACTTCCTACACTGTATTTAGACGGCTATGGGTTGCAGACGATTTGCATAATCAGTCGGATGCAAACCAAGCTGGACGACTAATTGCATCAAGGGTGAAAAATTCGTTCAAATCAATTCTTCGATAACGAGCCTATCATAAGTTTGTTTCTCTGAATTGTCTCTGGGCCTCGAAGGCCATCCGACTTCCATCCGTTCGTCCCAACTTAACAGTGTTTTTACGTCTGTTTCTCGTCCGTTTTTATCCCTCTTTCTGCACACTTTGGGTACTTTTCGCTTTATTACCTCCCTGCACATTACAAAAAAAGCATTTTCGTAAAATGCCCTTAGGCATCCGGCGCATTTCTCGTCTTGTTCGCCTCCCTCTGTTATTATACTTCACTTCTTGCACCCCCTTCATTTCTCAACCTTTTCCACCCAACTTGGCTTTATTTCATCAGTTATTTTTTCTTTTCCACGTCCATTTTGGATGCATCTTGTTCGGCTTGATTTTTCCCAACGTTTATCCCAACCTTATTTTAACCCTGTGCCTAACCTCATATTTTGCCCCCTTAATTTCAAGCTTTTTTTTCTTATGCTGCTTAGATGCTGGAATTAACGACCGGAAGCATCTAAGCAGAATAAGAAAAAAAATAGCAAGTGCTAGCAGGAACTGAGCATTTGCTCAAAAGCACGAGTTTTCACTCGCAGCATTGGCGAAAAAGGCCCAAGGACAAGCTAACTAGGTGCAGAAGAGCATTTGATCAAGGGCTCGAGCATTTACAAGTATTTACACAAACATTTACAGCAGATGATTTGCATGCATTTCAAGAAACTTTTAATAGGATTGGAAAAGCTATTCCAAAGTGTATTTAAATCAGAAAGGCAATCAAAAATTGCTGCTTGCAATTTAGTTCATTAAAGCCCTAACATCATTATGGGCATTAATTTTGTGTTATTTTGGAACAGTTTTTTTGAAAATATGAACATTGACTATCAAAATGTTGTTATTATATGCTATCTACCATTGTTTTTACATCGATATATCTGTTTAAAATGAATTAAAATTCATTATCAACAACGATTTTTCTGTTTTAATTTGTTCAAAATTGTTTGACAGGTTACTATGTTAGACGCCTAAATCCTGCAGACTCCCTTCATGTACTTAAATATGTACACTTTTATATTGGCAATCCTTTATTTCTCAGCTTACTTCACCCAAGTTCGTTGTATTTTTATCACATGTTTTCCTGTTTTCAGTGTTTTCTTCATCTTATTTGGTTTGACTTTTCTTTACGTTTACCATCGTCTCATTTTACCCATCTTGCCTGTGTATTTTCTGCCCTTCAATTTTCAACTTTTTTTCCGCCATTTTCCGATTCTGCATAGTCGTTTTAGTGATTTTTCTCAGCATCAGTCCTTTCGCCTTTCGTCCCCTCCCCCATACAATCACACTTCCACCTTCTTACCCCAATTTTTCACCAAAATTTCTCTTTCTATTCTCTGCCTCTTCTCTTCCACACGGTATTAAGACATATGGCACAGACACATGTCTTCGGTGAGACCAACTGGGAAATCGTTATTAATCTTTGGTATGGTCAGTGAGTCATAAAAAATTGTAAGTTTTCAGCATTCAGTTCTTGGCACTTCAATTTTTTATATATTTTGTGTGCGGTTTTGCCATTTCAAAAAAGGTCATGCCAGTGCCATTCCCACCCACTTTCATGCCCATTTCGTTTATTTATAAGATTCTGCTTGAATCGCAAAAAGTTAATTTCGCATGCGGAAAACCTTGATGGGAAAACCCTTAACTTGGGCATAAAAAAACACTGCATACAAACTTTTGATGCACTTCTGTTTACCAAGTGGAGTTAGTTACGAAGACTTATATTTCAAGATAAAATACTAAAATGTCAATTTATGATTTTAGAACTCTTTAGTTATAATATGTTTCAGCCTGTCTGTAGGTCAGTAAAGAATCTGAAAAGCCATTAAAATTTTACGATAAGGAATCAATCATTGGAGCGCTAAGGACAAATCCAAAATTATTTTGTAAAGCAATTTCATGACCAATGTATTATTTTTTAAACAGGATTCTTTTTTAATATAAAATTGTAATTCTTAAATTGATCAATTCGTATTAAATGTATTAAAATTGATATACTAAAATTCATTTAAATAAGTCTCTGAAACGTTACTAAAGCTATAAGATTTAGGAAACCTGTGATGAAAAGACATTTTGTATTGACGATATATTTTAAAATTCCGATCTGTGAAGTATGTCAATGTCTGAAAAACATTAAAAAATAACATTAAATTTATCTTTTGATATGAAATTCCGACAAAAATTAATGATATGAAAATATAGCTTATTAAATTGTCCAACAAATTGCTTTTGCATATTCTTAGTTTAAATATGCCCGCAGCTATTTGTCTTATTTACAAAATATTTTGAAAACAAAATCCATCAGATTTAGAATATTGTGTATGCCAAAATTCGCTTGCATTAGATGTTCGAATTAAACTTTTTGTTTAAACATTGTTGGTAAAAACAAATTTTAGTTTTGGCCTCTTTTAATATAAGTAAACCAATTTAATAAGCTGTATTTTTGAGAGAAGAGGGAAAGACGAAACATAGTATGTCCACGAATCTTAATTTAAACAATTTTTCGAAGAAATGAAAATGCCAAAGCAAATTCAAAATTTCAAATTATATACGCAAAAAAGCATTATGCAAAAAATCACACTGTCCTAACCTATATGAAATGAGCCTTGGAGAATTCATTTAAAACAGCAGTGCAGAGAAAAATAATTCACACCTACAGTTTTAAAAAGCAATTTAGACAAAGAAATCCAGATGCTAAAACAAAACTACCCTTGATTAAAAGCAGTTTCAGTTTGGCGAAGAAGAAATCAAAAGGATATTTTTCTTAGCTTGAAATCTTGCTTCAGTGTTTTACGTATTTTTTAATGAAATTATTCCGAAACTTTAGTGCTTCAAATATAATGGAAATGCAAAGTTTTTTTTATTATATTGCGGTAGTAAAATTAGAAAACTGATTAGCAGTATTTTTTACAGATATACAGATAATTAATTGAAAATTAAGTAATTAACAAATATTAAACATTTCCGTAGTACTAGATTCATATCAGTGTTTTAATCATCTGAGATTACGATATAAAAAGTTAGTATGCGTAACCTAGAAAATTTGGTAATTTTTAACTTAATTTTTTTTAAATTTATATAAAAATTTCAAAATTTAAGTTTAATGTGAAATACGTTTCAAACCTTACAATATTGTACTTAAGGTGAAGTTTATTAATGGTGTCAAATAATAAATTGTTTTTTATTTTAATTTTAATGTTTTATTCAAATTTAAAGATGACCAACTATATGTTAAAAATAGGCTGTAGACAGTGATAAAAGAGCAACGCCACGTGTTGATATTATTTTCTGATATACTAATCATAAAATACAATTCACAAATTCATTTATATTCGTCGCTGAATGCAGGAATGTTTTTATTTACTTGTAATTCACAAGTTATCCGAACGTATCTTAGACATCTTCGGTGTTTACATTGTTCAACCAACAATGCAGTTTCAAAACGAATGTTTTGTGACACAAAAACGCATGTTCATAACATGTACCAAGCATCAACACATTTTATACTAATAAATGCACCTTTACAGTAATTTTCCACACACATCAAATGCTTATTTTAAGCACAACTTACACGTTTTCGGCATGTTTCCGTCGTGTAAATATTCCGAAATATTTCTCAGCCTGAAAAGAAAACCCGAATCAAACCAATAGCAAAACCTTTTAAGCACAAAAATAAATTTGGGACGAGATGTCGGTCCAAACTTGGGCGCAAAAACAACTGACTGATGTCCATTATGCCACGATATGAAAACAGGCACAGAGAAGCCCAGGCAAGGGCTATATTTGAGTATTGATTATGGCTTTCTCAGATCAATCTGTGTATGCATCCACGAAGTGGCGATGGGGAAACCTTATTTTCAGAGTGCAAATGACACATGAAATGGGTGTTGCATTTGGAATTTGCCATTGATTGCATATAGGGACAATCCGGATTTTTCGCTAAAGATGGCAAGCGAGAAAAAAAAAAGCGAATGAGTGGCGTGCATTTAGCACCATCCCAAATGGCCCAAGAAAAACCGACAAACACATTAGGCTAGTGGCTAATCGGAGGAGACAAGACACACCTCTCATCCATAGAGCTCCCAGCCCATTTCTGCCCTTACACCAACAACTCAACTCAAAAAGTCACACTTTGCAAAATAAGGAAGAAAAAATAGGAGAGAAAAGTGCATTTGAGGGAAGCAGGAGGCGAAAAAAAGAAGAAAATAAGTAAAATTTGAGAGAAACTGAGTGAACGAAGGTCTTCTGCTACATATGAAAATGTTGGCGAGGCGAGGAAATCGTTTTCCAACAAAGAAACATTAAGAAAAGAGATGTTATTTTTGTGAGTTTAAAAGCAGAAGTAAAATGCAGACAACGACCTACATTAACTAGCACCAGCCATGCACTTTTCTAAAAAGCAAAGATAAAACATTTCCTCTCGATTTGGGCGAAAAATATTTTTCGCGCATTGTCCCTTCAAAAGTGCCAGGCACATTTCTTCACCCCTGAAATTGACTGATTTTGCTGAATTGCCACCATAATATGACCAATTGAGAGCCTTGTGTGCGTGGGGCTTAAGAAACATCATGCCTGCTGTATTTGGGGCGCGGTTCAAGAAGGTGTATATTTGGCGAAAATATCACGAATAGATATTAGCAAAAAATGTGGTTTCATAATCCGATCAACTGTGAATCGATCCCCAAATTAGAGGTTTTGTAAATTGAAATTAAACTTGTGTAAAAAATTAAAAATTGTTGATCTTGATGTTAAAAATAATTTCGGAAACCATCAAAATTGATACATGTATTTATAAAATGTATCCTAAAATGTACAATGTTTACTTATTAATAAATGTATATTAAATGCTGTATTAAAATTTAAAAACACGTTTTTATTAGGCTAGAAATGTTGATAAAGTAGGTGGGTAAGTGATTTGCAAGTCCTGAACAATGTTTTACTGAATTTAATATGGAAAACACGCTGTATTTTAGGTCATCCTGCATTAATAAAAACAACAAAATGGATTGAAAACCTGATCAAAACGGGTTTTTAAACATGTAGTACACTTTACATCATTTTTTCTTTAAATAACTCTAAGTCAAAAAAAAATTTTTTCCCAAATTGTATGACACAAGTGATAAAGTAAAATGTTGAAGTCTTCCGAACTTTTTTTGACAACAAAATCGACTTATTAAAGTAAAATTGTGAAGTTTAAAGTTCTTATTGTTTTACTAAAGTTTATTTTCAGTATATCTTTTTGTACAACTACTGTAGAAACGTGATAAACATAATTATTTTCAATTTCTGAATTTGCCTTTGACCATTTTTTTTCATTTAGCAAATTGATAAATCGCGTAACTTCTAAATGTGCATAACGTAATGTTTATTCATTAAAAAGCATTTCCAAAATCATAAAATAAGCGTGGCACTGCAATGACATTATATGGCTTATAGTAAAAATAATCTTCGTTATCATTAAATTCCATTTTATTTTATTTCGCTGAGTCCCACAATCCTACTGAGATTTTATTTTCATGATAAGTTGTTCTTGAACGTAAACTGGCGACATCAACGCCCTCTATTGACGGACCAATCAGTATATTTTGTCAGTTGGATTTCCTTAGCCTTGCATGTAACTCGATTACCAGTATTTGCATTAATTCATTTTATTCAGTTACGATTTTTTGTGCAAAACTGGCTGTTTTTGCATGTTATCTAGGGGTGTGGTGCAGTCCTGCGAGGGTCCTACCTGCACTCGGTGAGGTAATATATATGCATGAAGTGCAAAGACCAATTGCGAACTCATGCAAACTAAGTATTTTTAGGGGGAAGCAGTATCTAATGTTATTTGGAAGAAATATTTTTTATTCATCAAATGGAATATATAAGCAGCAAATTTGTGCGTCCGACATTTCCTGTGCAAGCAAAAAGTCCTGTTTTATTTACATTTAAATCTCGGAGTGGATGGGAAGGTAGATGGCATACTGAGTAGGCTCTCTGCATGCATCTATGCCACTCAAGCTCAAGCCCATCCTCGGCTTAAAAATTCTTTAAGTTTTTCTCAAATTTATTATCAATTCACGATTTTTTTCCGTCCTGATACACCATTTCAGAAACGCTGGGGGTCCTGTCATGCATACAAAACCGAGGAGACACTTTATTGAAGCATTTCATGTGTGCCACAGCCTCCGTGTCATGGGCAATGGACGGACAAGAAACGGTGCCCATTGAAAATGGGTATCCATCTTTTTTTTTTTTCTTTTTTAAAGGACCAAAAAAGCAATGAAACCTTTCAGGGAACTTAGTCGGATTTATATGGCAGTGAAGCCGAGCAATCTTTTAATTTCAGTTTCTCGCATTCATAAAATGCAACATGTACTTTTTAAAACGCGATAAACTCAAGTTTTATTTTTGTGAAAATGATAATCATGGTTGAACGGTAATTTATCTAAAATGGAGTAGCTTTAGGCCTATGAATTTCATTATTTATTTATCTCTAGTCTAAATAATACAAATAATAGTAATAATAATAGTAATTATAATAATAATAATAAATAAATTAACTGTTGCAAAAATGCGCTAAGTGGCATACTTTGTCAACATTTTTTAACCATTTTTAGCCATTTTGTGAAAGTGAATAGCTTGATTAAACGGCATTTATCTAATACTGGAGAATTTGAAACCTTCGAATTTCATCATATGTTTATTGCTAGCATTTTAGGTAAAGTTGAATTAACTTTGCACAGTTTTGCTTATAATGATATAGTTTGTCATCACCATTTTCAAATTATTTCAAGCCATTACTTTGAAATTGTCATGCCTAGGACACAACAAGTATGACATTGGCCAATCAGGGAATCACATTTGTATGATGAATGTTAAGTTAATGTTAAATGTTGAATGTTAAAGCAAATAAGTGATTGAGACACGAATGTGTTCAGAATATTGTCTTGATAGAAGATATATGATTTTGCATGCTTTTAAATATTTCATGTTTTAATATTTTTTAATATTTTACTATTAACTTTTGTTTGAAATCAGTTTGGGGCTCTTTCAGCTTGATGAGTCCTAACAACAATGTCTAAGTACCAATATTAGTACATTTTAACGTGTCTGGTTTCAGAATGATATCCATTGCATGTACAGGTATTTCAGGGCAGTGCCCATCTCAGCGGTGCCCAGTAAGGGAGGTCCCACGAGACAGTCGGTGCAGGCCCTGAGCAGAAACGTTGATAACATTGAAAATGGTGATCATAGTCGGTCGCATTATGCCATCATTGGCTGCATAAGAAAAGTACAAGATTATTTTGAGCCTGGCGAAATATGGAGGGGAAAAATTAAGATTTATGCGAGCAATCGGTGTGTGTCAGCGAGGAAATCGTTGGACGTTTTTTTTTTCTGCTACGATTATTGGCTGACCATCGCTATATATGGATGGCAATATCAACTTGTAAGTTAGCCCTTGATGAGAAGCATTGCATTTCATATTTATAAGGCGGTAGGGAGGGGTGGTTGGTTGCTACTCGTATGCATAGGCAAGCAGTTTTCTCGGTCCAAAAAACATGATGAATCATTCATTGTCCCGCACTCTTCGTCTCTTATGTAGAAGACTCTTCTCTATTTCCATCTTGGTAATGAACCTCCCAACGCAGCACAGGGATGGCCGAAAAGCCACTGACCAGTGATGAGGTAATCAGTGGCAGCTTCCCTACATGACAGTCAAGCATCAGTCACAAAAGAGCAAAAGTCCACGATGGAAATCTTGGAAATGCCTCGGGAATGCCATCGGGACAGTATCGTATGATACATAATAATGGGCTGGGTAATGCCAAATAGCAACTAGAAGGAAAGTGACCGATGGCTGGAGTCCAGATGGTCATCTTGAATGGGATGCCTGTTCAAGTCTGTACAGGTTGATACAGATATGCCAAAAAGACATGGAATGTTTTCGTGACACTCTGTAGGCCTGAACTTCAACTGGACATTCAAGTCAAGTTACATTAAAAAGTGTTCAAAAAGGTCCTCAGCCTCTCTTTTAAGATTCAGTTTTGTATTTTGATAGAAATGTTAAAATGTGATTATAAAAGAGCGTATATACAATTCCCATTGCAAATACCGGATAAGGAAAATTTGCTGGCAATTTCAAGTTGCAGTTAATACGGTAAAAATGCATTTAAATTAAGCATATTATAATTAATAACGTTTATTTAAATGTGTGTTTTGTATTTTTTATTTTAAATGTGGCATCACAATCTTAATTGCACTTAAAATTTGCATTAAAGTTACCTTATCTGATATTTAAATCTCTTAACATTTTTTTTTGCTTTTGTAAATGTCTAATAATCATGTCCGCAATATATCCGGAAATGCAAACAAGTCTTCCGGTTACAATTTGTGAATCACGAGACATATTGGCGACTTCCTGACGTGCCCTAAAATATTTATAACAGGTGTCATAAAATGTGTTGACCCAGATATACGGAACTTAGTTGAAGCCTAGTTTCAATACACCCATAATTCATCAAGTTGATGGAAAAATTTGGCGGATGTTTGAAGAAAAAACATCTTAAGGATGCTTTATCTGGGAACCAATAATAAACTAATAAATTTTCTTTTACGTGTTAGATGCTAATTTTAGCTAAACCTGCTTATCCGTTTTACTTAAGAGCGATCTAAAACTGCTACACACTTTTTTAATTTTGGAATTCTCGCGACACCTAGTTTGTAAGAAAAAAATTTCATATTTAGATCTCGAAATGTGAAAGTTTAAAACAAATTATGCTTGAAAAACCCTTTTAGGTTCATTTATTTATTCATGCTATTAGTTGTTTATTTCATATATTAAATTGTAAAGAATGTTTTATAATCGCATTTTTACATTTCTAGAAAAATTTAAAACTGAATCATGTTAAAAAAGCTGAAAACAACAATTTATAATTTTTTAATAATACATTTTTCTAATGAACGGTCCATGCGCAAAGTTAAAAAAATTAATGCCATAAAATTTCTGCCTTTTAAAAAAATGAGTATAACTATTAGTCATATTGTTTTAATAATAAAAATTTTGTTATTTTTAAATGAACGTTAATCATTTATTTGATGATTTTGAATTTATTGTTGGGGAAAATACCAAATATATTTAGATAATCACTTGAATTCCAAATATTTTTATCCACTTTTAAAATGCTAATATCTTGTTTGTTGGGTTAGCAACAGTTTTAAAGAAGTTAAAACTAAAATCGTAACGAAATCTCAAAATTACTAGCTGCGATTTAAATATTTAAAAACCTGTATGCTAAAATTAGCTAACAGTTAAATATTAAATCTAAGCGTTATTTCAAATTACCATATCCTATAGACACGCTTAACATTAGAAAAATCAAAATATAATACCAATGATTATTTGTACTAACCAAAACGCTATTTTTTCCGTTGCAAAAATACGTTTCATACGACGCCCCTCGTGATCCTTCGCTGTCCTTGGTTACTTTCTAGGCTATGTTTGCGTGAGGCGTAACATGTTCGGTGGTATAAGAGCTATTGTTTGTGAGCATCATAATTATTTCCTAAATAGGCTTATGGCTTAGCCGCCTTAAGACCAATCTTGCCTTGTATGGCTGGCAAAGTGCGTCCATACGCGTGTAAGAAACCGATAACTTATTTCAGATTTACAGGGATTCTAATAATTGTATTTACAGACAATAAACTGAGACTATGGGCCTATTTTCTCCCTTATTGTGATATTAAGAGCTGGCATCAAAGTGCTTAATCGGAATACGAGCAGCCTTAGGAGCTCGAGTGTCATAGGGGTTAGGTCTTAAACATTTCATCGCTGAGCACAAACAGCAATTGGGTTCATCAGGCCTTCAATCTTTCGCTCGCCCTAGCATTATATGGACAAGGGAGCAGATGGACGTTTCACCGAATGCTTTCCTTCAATATCTTGTAGTTTTATGGAAGTTATTAAAAAAACATAAATAGTTTTAAAAATGTATAAGTTAATTCATACCTCACTATACAAAACGAAACATGTTTTTACATATCAACTATATAAACTGCATAGAATACGTTCAAAATCTCACTAAAAATTACAAAATCACTTAAGCTGCTAACAGAAAAATATATAAACTGAAATTTAATTTTAAAATGATATTATATTACATAGTTTAGTAATAAGAAAAATTGAAAAATGGAAATACTTATAACAACATTTTAAATAGTCAGAAGACTTGCATGACACAATTGAAGTCGCTGGCTATATAGCTGCAGTTAGCTATTACATGACAAATTTACTTGATCCCAGTAGAAAAATTATCAAGCTTGAGTTGCTCATCCCTATGGATCAGGATGTTCAGGGTTACACTATTAAAATGTGTGAAAAACGACGATGACCATTAAAGATTCAAGTGACCTGAATGATTTAATGGGCTTTTATGAATGTGTTAGAAATTAACAGATTTCATTATTTTGGCTGTATAATCTAGTAGGCTACATGAAAATTAAAACATTTTAGCCATAAAATAAAATATGGACATCTAACAAAATGTGATAAATTTTGTGAATGAGATGTAAATGACATGAGAATTTCGGTGTCCAATCGCGAGACATTTCATGCTGACCATTACGTTGAATTGAGTTGAATTGAATTGGTTGGGTGCATACTGTTGATGCGGGCAATCTCACATCGCACCAACGCTTGCAGTGATTGCTCGCATTCAAGGGTTGACAAGTTTCCCCAAATTCAATTCAATTCCAATTAATAGGGGTTTAATTTATCAACTATTGTGTTTTTTTATTATTATTTATTCACCATTATCTTTGCATCTTGATGTTTACCATCATTATTGCCAAACTGAAAATCTGTTAGATAATGGCTATTTTTTTAAAATTAAACTTTACATTTAATTGAAAGACACCGATTAAAGGTAACGTCAAACTACGTTAAGTTATAGTTACGCACGTGTATTTGTATTATAATAATTAGCGCTTTAAAAAAGAATTTTAACACGGTGTTTTGGAGCATTTGCTAAATTATTTTTTTTGTAATGTAAAGCTTGGGCATAGTTAAAGATATGAATCCTTAATCACGTTGTGTCTGAACATTTCTCTGATGGAGGTGTGTCTGGACAGCCTACGCACTTGAGATTGGCCTCATGTCCAAGTAGAGTCTCGTTGAAAATCGATGAAACAATTACTCAGCCCATAAAACTACTGTTGCAAGAGCAAATGAATGTTATCAGGAATAAATCCAATGTTTACCAGCAGTTTTCCCTGCGGATTAAATTCGAGTAATTTGAGTTGTTCAAATTAGCGGCTCCATACATATTTCCTAGACCTATTGTAGGTATTTTTTTTCTTTCGCTAATTGGCAAGCAGTATGTCAGGTGTAAATAAATGCTTTTGTCCTATTGAAGTCGATGCTGGATGTATTAAGTTTGGCTTTTCTAACGAAACCATCGCGATTCATTTGATTTTCATTTCAACTCGCTGCTTGGCTTATATTTATTTATTTCTGCACAAGAATTACTTTTGATTACGGGAAAATGTTGACAGTCGGGAGAAAAAAGATATATCAAACAAAGCAGACCGGATTGACGCTGGAAGAAGAAAGGGCAAATTACAATAATTTTGTCTTTGTTGAATAGAGAAGCAACGAACCAATGAAAAGCCACTGGGCCTAGTTATACAAAGAGTAAAACTATGGCCCTGATTAGGGTTCATTTAGGAAATGTAGTCGCTGGAAAGAAATGGCATTCAAAAATAACGAAAAATATGAATCGAACAGAAAAGCTCCGTACTGGCTAATAAAACATGATAAAAGTCCAATCATGACAAAGTGGCACAGAAAACACAGTTTTACGAAATACAGCGAACGTATGGGCTTCTTATCTGAGAATTCTTTCCAATGACGTCATATATTTCCGTTATTCCAGAAAAAAAGGGACAGATTCGTGGTAGTTTTTATTTCATAGACTTGCTTATCGAATAAATTCCCAGTATAGTTCCCACTGTCTCGCTATTTTTTTTTCATATTTTTTAAATTCTCTTATATTACTGTTGCAGACTGACCCATTTATTTTGTTGGTACTATTTAATTTTACATATTCACCGAATTACTTAACGTTTATTTAATTTTCCACTTAGCTATTTTCAGTTTCATATTTATTTTCTAAACATTTGTAAGAATATGCTTGTATTGCCTTAAAAGTTTTAGAAATTTGTGTTTTTAAAACAATAGTTGTTTTCACATGTCTTTAATTTATGTTATATTCTCTAACGTAATTGTCCAAATTTTTTCAATATCCAAACTGTCAGCCAATAACATGGACTGTATTCTGTTTTTTCAAACATTTATTAACAGTGTCTAGCATTTTGCAAGACTGAATCTAATTTAACTTAGATTTTGTTATAGTTTTTGCAAACATTCTGAAAACTTTTATATTTATCTATTTCCTAATGCTCATCAGACCCTTTTTCCAGAAACTCATTTTAGCACAAAGTTTAACTCCTTTTATTGCAGCTTCGGCAGCGCCACCTACGTCAGCTCTAGCAGCCATATTTGTTAATTTGGCAACGTCATTCAAAAGCTCTCCCTCTTAAACAGGCACGTTTTTTGGGTCCTTGCTAAGGTAGATGCCCATATTTGATAGCTTTTTGATTGAACGGTTTCTACACCAATCCCCTAATGGTTCCGACATAAGTTGGTGGGATTACAGAGCAGAAAATGCCTTCCTTGTGTTCAATTTAGTATTCCAGTTGTCAATATTCATGCTATTAAGTTGATATGCAAATGTTACGGAGGATCAAATTCTCATTTCCATTTAGCATATATAGGCTCGGACTTGATTGTGATTGGAAGAAAACTTGTAAGGGAGGCTCGATAACTCGCCGTGGTGGTTATCCATAGGATGCCGTTGAAGAATTACAATGCCTACCCCATTTTTTTCATCCTTAGCCCTCTTTTTTCTTGGAAAAATTTCCTAGGTGGTAATTTGGGAATGAGGCTTTGGGTTTGCATGTCAATTATCAAAGTGGCTAGCGAATTCCAGGCTTATATCCTGCTAACGTTGGGTGGATTCGTGCGAGCTTTATCGATTACAGTATGCCTCGGAAGTGGCATCATCGAACATATTATGTTCAAATTTGTTAAGGTTAATAGCTTCTGATGCACCCTGTACAATAATTACATTGTTTGCATAATTGCATTAAAACATTCATCTAAAATTAATTAAATATATATATAGATAAAATATTGCATAGATTTGATCGAACAATTTTCGTACAGGGTGCTCATCAAACTTTACTAGCCAAATTATTTTGTTGAAATCAAGAAGAAGAAGAAGAATAAATTTACAGTCAATTACCAGCATACTACTATAAACCAATATTGCAATGATGCATTGACTTAATATTTTATTATTATTATTTTCATTGAGGCGCCTTGTAAATCAAATTGATATATTTTCCATTATTTTATTAGATTAGTAACTAGTAAATATTTATCATTTTTATTCCATTTTAATTTTCATATTTTAAATTTTTTCAATTTAGATACCTTAGATATTATTATGCAATGTATTAGTAAGTATTATAAAAGAGTAGCTCCAATGGAGTTTGGGGTGGATTTAGACAGTTGTAGCTAAACGAAGCATGGGATTCTAAATTGGGCT
>JAQIXS010000174.1:0-59850 GCA_034700785.1 Rossiulus vilnensis | reverse complement strand
ACCTGCAATGAAAACGAAAGCGCGAATTAATTAACGAAATGCAAAAAGGATAATCAAAGAGCAATAATCAAGGTTCTGGCAACCAGCCATTAAAACAACTTGCATTCGAGCGTTTTTAAATTCTTGTACGGGCAAAACTTACTAATTTACATGCAATTGCATTTGAAACGTTTCGGTTGCTTTCACTTAGATTTCAATTCTCTGGACACCCCTGTCACCCTTTGTGGATCAGTCTAAACTGAAGTATGACTTCACCATTGGTCAAGATTAGGCATGTTTCTAGTACAGTGTTGATCATGATTAAAATAATGCATTCGAAATATCACCCTTTGAACAAGTGTGAAGAGGGGAATTTCTATTATGGAAATGACCAAACTCTAGTGAGGCAAATATCGAGCAAACCGACTCAAGCCGAATCGGAAGATTTTGAAGAAGGTAAGAAGATAGTGTGAAAAAAATTAAATGGATGCCATGTGCGAAAATGTAACATCCAGGTCTTAACACATAAGCCGTCATTAATAATTGAAGTCATGGTTCAATGCTAGTCAATTAAGGTCGACGCCAGCTAGTCTCATAGAAATATTACAAGCTACAAATTAAATTTGAAAAAAAAAAATTAACATGGTGTCTACTGATCATAATTAATGTCCTGAAATGCCATCTATGCCTACAAAAACTAGATTACACATTGCCCAATATTTTTTCGCATAGGCCTACATATTCTCCTAAAAATAATTGATAAAAAAAGCAATAACTTCTTCATGAAGCTCTTATTGGCCTATTGCTGTTTTGTGTTTTTACAGTTTATCTATGAATGTAAAAACGTCCGCAATTGTCCTCTGTTATCCCATTTAAGTTGTCCAGGAGATCTTATCTAATGTATAGTATAGAACTCATTGTCAGAAAGATTCTACAAGTAGGCCTATGTATAACTCAAGCCTTTACTTGAAAATGGTGGCTGGAGGGAGGAAGAAGGTATTACATGGCCAATGATACCAATTGCATTTATTGCTTCAAAACAATTCACATTAAGCTGCTGAATTGTTTTAGTATTTAGGAAGTTGGCAATTGAACCTGGTCACTTAGCGGAAATTGGTTAGATGTAACCCATGTTGTGGCGTTCGTGCAAGTGCAAAAGACAGTTTTTCTGTTAGGCATTTTTGCGAATCTCATTATGTTCCCCCTCCAACCCTAAGTGACCCAGGACGTGCACTCCAACACCCCTTGATCGTGTCAGTCCATGGTGCAACATTTCATCCTGCAAGAGCCCGGGTCATCAAGTGGGTGATGGGGAGGGGTCATCCATCAACTCTGCCCGTAGATCACTGCAGGGTTACTCGCACTAGCTTTGTTTATTTTGGAAATGTAACTGCAGAAATCGACCTGTGGGATTGGCCATTCTCCTATGCCCCAAAACCCCCTCTGGACTCTGAAATCCCTCCAGGACATTTCACTGGGGTAACGTCCCACCAACGTTTGGGAATATTTTGCAGTAAATCCGGTAAAATGCATGGTTTTGTAATCTTCGTTGAAAATTTGGACACTAGCTGGGGTCAAGCGACAGTGTTTTATGCCTGTTACGTATATATTGACCACCTGACTTAAGTTCCTTGGGTGGTCAATGTAGCCAGGTCTTACTGTAACTACTGTGTGGAGTAGGCTGGTTAGCACTTCCTTCTACAATGTCCAAGGTCAAAATTGTTTGCAGGAAGAAGATGAGGGGGCAAATTCTAAAGCCCTCGAAGTGATGATAACCGAAATCTCTCGTTTTCCTGTAAATAAATTGGAGACATGGGATGTGTCGAGATTAAACTCTCCCTAGGGAAAAAATTGCTGAAGAGAAAGCTGCCGAAAGGCAAAACTGACAAAACGTTGTGCAGTAGTAGCAATAAAATAGTTGTGTAACACAATAAACCGCTTGTGGATGGGCCTGGGTTTGATCCCTCCCTAAATTGATTAACGAACAACAGCTGGTTCCGTATTGGTGTGGTTTCACAAAAAATGACAGGAGGTCGAAATGCGAGCCCATACATGGTAGAAATCAAGAAGGTTTATCTGACACAAAGTTGGCTCTGGTTTTTTGCACGAAGCCGAATCAAGCAGTCCTGAATTTGCAAGTTGGAGCATTTTTTTGCACCCCTACACCGCTCTTCAAGACATTCCCAAACATCTCTGGAGTCATTGGCGTAAATCAGCGGTCCCAACTTGCTCCTCCCTCACCATCCTCTCTCTTCAGTGAGGTTTTTCAGAAATGTGTACGTTGTTAAAACCAAGAATGTTGCCCCTCGTTTAACCCCCTACCAAAAATCCCATGTGCCAGTGTCTCCCCCTGTGACTCTTCAGTCTCTTCTTCAGATGCGTCTCTAATTTCAATCCAGAAACAGATGGGTCGCGATGGATGACGCATTTTACAACTGGTCCATCCAGGGGGCAATTTACTTTTACTCCCCTGATGAGGCTGATGGAGCGATCCCCATTCATCATCGCTGATATGTAAATCAAGTAAATGTCACACACAAGTAACCGTAGACTGGCCTGGCCGAAATGCCATGAGCGAAATTCGATTATGTCAGAAGACGACAGGGAATTTGTGAACAAGAATGGTTGCGTGTAATCCGATAACAATTAATTTAAAGTTCGTTTGAGGCACCCTATAATTGGTTCATTTGTCCGAGTGGTTTTCCATCTGTTCATTTTTAAAAGCAGGGTCCCCTAACGGTGGATTACCTTGAGAAAAACACTTTTTCATTTATTAAGTGATGATAACGTTGAAATTGATTCAAATTTTTCTGCTTCCTGACACTGTTTATAGGCCTAATATCAATCAATTAACTTGATTTTCACTCAATTGGAAAAGTTAGGGAAGTAGGAACACCCTGGAAAAGTCAACTTTCAAATTTTCATCAGATAAAGTGGCAGACTTTACTTGCCATAATCTCAAATGAATAATTGTTTATGGTATTGACCAAAAGAGGGAGTATCTGGTCACACTTATGCAATAATAGGGATTTCCCCTATTTTCTATAGCACACTTTGAATTTTTGAGATTATAAATCAAAATATTAGTAGCTGGTACATTTTGTTTCCATGTTATTCCATAAACATTTTTGATAGTCAGGGAATTTTTTTAAAAAAACAACAACATTGAAACATCAGGGAGTTATTGAATTAGCAATGAGGTCTATTAATTCTAATGAATATGTTTATCCTAATCGAATATTTTTCTAATTAATTCAGGGCCAAAAAAAGGAAAGAAAACTTTCTGAAATCTACGAGACTATGACAACCACAGATTAAGAAACCCTACTGTACTATTGAAGCGTAGTGTAGACACTGAGAGAAAATAAAAGGAAATTCGCTCATTCGTAGACTTTGATTGGATTTGAATTTTTCTAATTTAGATTTCTTTGGCACTAGGGCTGTTTAAAAGAACCTTGTACAGTACGTAATTTTTCCCATTGCTCTTTGCTCAAGGACTTCGTTTATGAGTCGATCTTATTAGGGTTTAGCTTTGTCACATTTAATTGAAATGAAGAAATTTCTGTTGTCAGCTGTAAGAAAGATGTCTTCAGACAATCTATGGAATACACATTGTACATGTATATGCACCGCATTGCTCAAACAGCCATTTTTACAACTATTCAGAAATCACTGGCACCTCTTGGTTTTCTTGGTTGGGTTATGTCACATTTGATTTGGATCATAAACAATTACTGATGGCGGCTGTAAGAAAGTGTCCTGAGACGTAGGCTTCAGGATAGTTTCACCGCATTGCTCATACAGCCATGATCCATCTATTCTGATGGAATAGAGTTTTTTTTTGGTTGGGTTACCATTGAAAGTAACACTGACCTTGACACATTGTCACTCGCATAATTCGGCCACCATGGACGAATCTTGCATCAGTTATAATTGGCAGAGTTAATGATGACAATTGTCAATTGTCAGACGACCTCGTTGTATAACAACTGTGTACGACCATGGCTGTTTTGTAATACTGTTTATAAAGCCTTCGTGGCAAAGGACATCTAGCCCAGAGACTGATAGGGGGCGTTGTTATATCCGTTGCTATTGAAGCCAAAGACAAATAAGATTAAAATTTTATCGATTTTCGACACGCATGCATATGCCGGCGCTGACCTCTTCATAACAAAAGGTATTGACCATTAGGAAAGATCAACATGACATCCAGAGGTAAACAGCCATGCTTGTTTATGTTTCGATGTCAATTGCTAAGGTTGGCTGCACGGCAAAAGGGGGGAAATAACAGCGACCAATTTGATTTTGTCAGCTGCTTTCTATTCGTCAGCCTATAAATAACGATTTGGTAATTTATCCCTTCTGTTGTTTGTTTGATGGGTTGGTTTCACCATACCTCTGGTTCCCTGCATGAAACGACCTGAGGAAGGTCCATGAGAGTAAAATGAATTATTTTTGTCATAAAAGTGAAGGATGGCTTCCAAGGAAAATATGTTAATGGTAGAAGAGGGGTGGAAAAATGTTAATCGAAAAAGCTATTCTTGACTGCAGTTTTCACAACAGAAGCGCTTTGGAGAGCCTCATTTCGACCCCAAGGCGCCTCCTACCTGTTGAAAAATTATACGCCGCTTTATTATAGATACGTAAATCAAAGAAACTGCGACGATTCAAAGAATGCACCACCCCAATGCACGCAAAAAAACACAAGTGTAATTAATTTCAAATACATTCTTTTGAATTCTTTGTCTTATTTATTCTTATGAAATATCCTTTAAAATGAGGTATGGCAATCAGTGGCAGATCCAGCATTTTTTATTTTTTTCGGAATGGAAGAGGGGCGAGGGGGTTGAAGCAAAATTGTCCCCGTCCCATCCCGTAAATAAAATTAATGAAATTTCAAGGACTTCATAGTTTTAATGATTTTAACATAATATTTTCCCCTATCCTTAACTCTTTGTGAACTGCGATCTAAAACATCTAAATACATTATCGAAATTAGTTTTCAAGGACACACATTTTGTTTGAAATTTTGTTTAGCATAATACAATTGTATTATGGCACCTGAAGCATCTTTAAAACGTCAATCTTTGAACATTATTATTAGTATTGGTTTTGAAATTTGAATAATAAGGTTCCCAGTACTGACTTGGAAAACTTGGAATGGTCAGCGATGAAGGATAAACCTGGAAATGTTAGGGAAATTTTCATAAAATAAAACGCCAGTCTTAAATTCTTTCAACTTTTGAAGTTATAAATAAAAGTATCAGTAATTGGTTATTTTTGTTTCCTTTATATTATAGACATTTTTGATGAAGTCGGGGAATTTGTTTCAAAATCCTGGAAAAGTCGAGGAGGTCAAGAATTTAATTTCGGTGAGAACCCCAAACAAGCTTAAGAAAACAACTGCGTTTTTAAGTGCACAATTTATGCTCATCCAACATTAAATTGCTTCGTTAAAAATGCTGGTATTTACTTAAATTATCAACCGATTAAACTGACCTCAAGAGTTTCACTGTTCTACACTTTAATGAATGACTCCAATGATACTGCCAATATTCTTGTTGAGAGCCTTGATGTGTGGTTTTAAACATTTTTTAAAATGTAAAGTACTAACTAATCAACTCTTTCATTGATATTTCAATCAATGATAACAAATTTACTTGACATGGACGCCCATTTAATGTTTACAATTTACAACAAGTACTAACCAATGGTATTTTTCAAAGACTGCCGCCAAGGGCTTTAATACACATTTTGTTATTATCCAAATTTCAATTAATAAAAAAATATTTAAATTCCCTTTTTTATGTCAGGCGCTCGCATGGGTGCCATCTAGGTTGAAGTTCAAAAACCTGAAATGTACACAACACAACCGTGGGCCAGACCAATTATTTTTGTTTTGGAACGAGACCCGCACCCAGCTGTGCTCTGCCACGGGCTTGCTTTTAATCCATTGAGTCTAATTAATATTTAATCGTGCAGCTTAATTGGATATCTTCTTAATTGGCAAGTTTGTCTGTTTGAATGGACGCTTTATCAGTCAATGAGACCTTTGTGCAAATGAATTTCGGTAACTGTACTTTAACTATAGTATTTAGTTATCAGGGTGAAATTATTTATTTTTAGAACTAGCCCAGGGCTAGTAAACATCACATTCGGTGACGTACCGAAGTGATTGTCACGTTTGATAGACGCTTTTTTTTGACATTGCATTGACAGTATAGCAGGTTGTCCTAACATCAGTCCTTGAAAAGTCTTTAAATTAATATTAGGGTCACTGATTATTATTTCCATGGCTTCATCATTGAAACGTTTTAAGAATATATCAAAGGCATGTATTTCGCTATACGAATTAAAGGTCCCATGTAATGTTCCTCTTACAAATTCTTGTTGGTTCATGCTATATATATATACCATGACGCTAACATTGAAAACCTGAAATTGTCAGGGTGGAAGAAGGAGCCTGAAAAACTCATGGAAATTACAATTTTTCATGAAAATGTCAGGGACGTTATCATCAGACAAAATGCCAACCTTAAATTGCCATAATCTCAATGGAATGTTTATGATACTGTTCAAGAGAGGGCGATCTATTCACATTTATGCAATAATAAAGAATTTTCCTATTTTCCATAGCACTCTTTGAACTTTTCAAATGATAAATAAAAATGTCAGTAATTGGTCAATTGCTTCAATTTTACTCTATAAACTTTTTCTTTGATTAAGTCAGGGAATTTTTTTTAAAAAAAATGGAGAACGTCAGCAAGTTAAGAATTTAATTTCGGTTTGAGCCGTGTTTTTGATCAATAAAATACTTCTGTCTATAATACGTTTGAAACACATCTGCTAAAAGATATGAAAGCAATATTTGTTTAGTTCATTTTTATAAATTTCTGATATTGTCCGTTATCTTGAATTCAATTGTTGAAATTAAATGTAAAGGAAACGCAATTACTTCGTCTGGTTTGATGCTCGTTTTTGTATGGCTGCCCAAATTATGGTCATAAATTATAATTATCTTCTGATCCCACCCCCTAACTTGTAAGGATTGGTATTTCACATGCTGGAAGAACGTCATCCGAAATTACTTCCCCATGTTCCCCATTTTGATAAGAGCAATGACTGATAAAATGGCAAAGCAGAGTGAAATACATCTTGCAGTATAAAACGACATTGAGGATGCCTAGGAATTTCTTGATGGTGTAAACTCCAGTTGATAACAATAAACATAAAAACGAGTGTTTTCTTATAACATTGCCCCCTTTTTTGTCCCGTGGCAAGTTGTCAACATTGTCAAGAACCTGACTGGATTAGTCATAATCGTTGATAGCACACATGGCTGCAATGAACTTGTTTTAAGCGTGTTACTTGTATTTTGTTTCCCACTCTAAACTTAAATTACAGTGAATTTTATAACGAGTTTTCATAAAGTGTCACCGAAGTAAATCTGCTGTATCTACGATGTTAACAATTGAAGGGAAAATTTGAGAAAAGTATCTTAATTAATGTAACGTTTTCACATTAGCAGTGATAATGACGTTGAAATTGATTCAAAATATAATATGAATTAATTTAGCCACTAATATTTAAGATTAGGACACGCATAGATGCTTTTATTGGATATAAATTTACTTACTTGGAGCTAGCTAATGCTGTTTTTACACAATGTTTAATTAGGCCAGACATTTAATTATTAAATGGCTTAAAAAGTCAATGATTGCAATTTGGATAATTAGTTTTAAAACGTCATTGATTGAGTACTAGGGTCAATTATTTTTGTGAGATTGCTTTAATCTTTGGACAGTTGGATAAAATGGATTTTAAAAGGAAACGGGGAAACGCTCGACATAATTTCGTCACATTATTAATGCCAACAACAGTTTAAAATCAATTAAAATATTTTTTTTTAAATGCGCTCAAATCGATTATTTTTGTGAATAGGCTACACAACATGCAATCAGAAATTACAAATTGAGTGTCAGGTTTTTGAAGTCTTTGATTTCAACATGGCATATTTCATATTTCACATGTATTTCACATAATGATTAGATAAAAAAATAACTGCACATGGACCAATGAAATTTTGCGAAAAATTCTTGGCGTTGCTGGACTAAACGTTTCTAAGAGTAATTTTCTGGATTCCAATGGAAACGTTTTTCAGCAGCCATGTTGCTGACACTGTCATGATAATTTGGGACGGGTTACGTGTGAACTTCCCCCGCTATCTTTGCAGCCGCACTTCCTCATTATTTGCGAAATGCAAACATTTTGAAATAGCACTTGTATCTCCATCTCTCGTCTGACTGTCATTATTTCCTAGTATTTAAATCTTACTTCAAGTGCCGCAGCTGGTTTTTTTTTTCAAGGAAAGAAAATGAGACACCCACTCAGCGGATTATTAACTAATCCAAATGAAATTTCTAGATTATCTCAGACAAGTTTCGTAATTGAACTTGAAAGTTTAGTTTTAAGGTTAGCAAAAAAAAAGTTTTGCCGAGCGACCCATAGCGTACCCCAAAATTATAATTTTTGGCACCTGTATTTGTTGACTATTTACAAATCAAAAATAAAGGCAGCCTCGAAGATGCCTTTTTTGGTTTGTTATTTACCAGCAAATATGACTGATGATTCGTCAAAAGTAAAATTTGTTGACGTCTTTTAAAGCTATACAAGAACCCATATATGTAATTATACGTATGAATTGGATCCATAATGGGTGAAAGCATTTTGATGGAATTTGAACGACCCTTCCCATTTCCTCTCATCAGGAAATATTTACAATAAAAGAATCCTGGAAATTTGCTAGCGCATAGTGATTCGTAAAAATATAATTGGCGCAAATAAGATAAAGGAAACCACTCCTATTTACATATTCTTATAATCTTATTTAAAAAATTCGGTACAGAAATGAAAATATTAAAAATTAGCACAAATCGTATGATTTTATTTCTGGTTTATTTCAGACACCTGTTTGTATTTCAAAGATATATTCTGTCAAAATTAGCAATATCAAAACAATGTCGTCAGTTGAGTGGCTTACAAATTTGATAACTGATTCGTAATTCTTAAAGCAGATTTCCAGAAAAAAAGTATTTGGGAAAATATCGGCAACGTTTTTAAAATAGAATGTCCTGAAACACAGCTTTTCATGTGAAATGACACAATAATAGAGGTTTACATAAATTGGGGCGTGTCAAAGGCTAAACCATCTGTGGATTTAATAAACGGACGCTTGTTGTCAAGTAAGATATCATTTAAACCATTTGTTTAAAAAATATTATCAAATACCAATATTTAGTTTAGCAATACAGACAACAATTCGTTCGATAAATTGGCGCCTATATGCGGCAGGAAGTGTAATACAAAATTTCGTTTTTTTTAATATATGAAAGATCGTGATCCAAATGGTATTTTATATCCATTGGTCGCACGAATCCGGTATTGACTGTTGAAATAGTTACTATGAAACCATAACGACCATTTTTCTACCATGAAAAAGGTTTCTTTATAGGCTCCCTGTAGCTTTGGAATGTCTGAGGTTGAACTAATTCAATTTTTGATGATGGTTTTTATAGTTTTTATGCGCTAAAATTGTTATTGCAACAAATGGTTTAAAGCAGATCGACCAATAAATGTCTTATAAATATATAACGTTATTATTCCATTTCAAATAACTTTTAAATGCTAAGGAAAATACCTTTTGATAATTCAAAGTGGTATTTAAACAAAACTCCCTAAAGGATCATCCTTTAAATGTCATGCATTTATAAATCAATGTACTGTTTAAAAATAAATAAATCAATAAAATCTTAAATAAAACGATTATTTTTACTTGTTTTGTGTCTTTATTAAAAGATGACAAGCATTAAGCTGTTTTGTCAAATATTTTCAATTCAGTATTTTGTTTGATTATCATTGGTTATCTTGAATCAGTGATTTTGATGATTTATTTTTTACTTATAATTTTTATCATGTATTTTAGAAAATGCCACGAATATTATTCAAGACAATTTAATTGCAATGCTGACAACTGTTAAAAACGATTTATAGATTTATTAGATATAGGTTCTTAAATTTATAACTTTGTTTAAAATGTTTTTACACCTTGGGTTCTCAAGCCATTATTTTTTTAGATCTTGAAAAAAAAGTCCTTGGATTGACCTTACCAAACTCTGTAGACACTCTCCTATAATTCAAAATTGAACCCAGTAATATTCTTTGTTCGATTGAGGGAAAGATAACGATTAAGTACGGGCTCTTGAAGGGCCAACCCAGTTTAAAATGTGGCTGTACATCATGCCACAATTTCCAATAAAAGTTTAATGCCACCGTTTGGTCGTAAATTTTTTTTTTCGGTGTATAAAACATTAATGCATTCTGCTTCATGAATATTATTAAGCCTTTTTTTGGCCACTCTTGAATTTCATGAATGGGAAATGAGTTGTCAGGTTGTTGGAAATGGAAAGTTGTTTCAATTTTTACAGGATGCATTAAATCTTCTCGCGTGGTTTTTATTTACTTTTTAATATTTTAGAGAGGCATATAAATTATATTTGATAGTGCAAGGTGAAACCCTGGATGATCCTTTCGTTTTAGGATGTTGCAACCAAATGTTCTCGTAATGCGGAGGTCATTTTCAAATGTTTTGTTTATAATAACACAGGACTTATTACACGTAACAATGGAAGGTTTTTTTTCTGGTCGTTTTGTTTTTGTTGTAAGCAGCTGAAACAATGACCCAATAATTACGTATTCCTTGATAATGGCATTTCGCTAAGCACCTTGCAACACGTCAGGATGTAGGCTGATTTCCTAACGAATTATTGTCGTAATTGTTTTAATATGCAAGACGCGAATAGCCCAGTATTTATGTCCACTTTCGCACTGACCACGCATGGACAAGGGCGTTGGCCTGCGTTGCTTCAAAGCTTATCTTAAAATACACATTGATAGAGAGTGCATGGCTTCAGTCCAACACCAGCGTGTTACAAACAAGTCCCTCTGTTTTAAAAGTTGAAAATTCATAAATTCTGGATTTAAAGATATTCATATCTTAAATACACATATTAAATTTGTCCTAAATGTGTTTTTTAAAAAAAACATTAAAAATTGCACTTTATTAGATTTTCGACTTAAAGGTAAATTAGAAAAATATTTATGTAACTTCAAGCTACAAACGTTTGTTGCAAATTACAGTACATGTGTAATACATTTTGTAATTATAAGGTTATGAATGTTAGAGTAAATATTGTAATTAAAAAAATGAAAAATTCTATTTTCAAATGTTCGAAATGCTGTCAATTATGGTGAAGGCATATTGCTGACAACTCTGAAAACTAAATGTTAAGTGCAAAAAATAATTTCAGTAATAATTCAATAACAAATTTGCGATGTCTTTCGCTGTTTATTTATTTCAAAGTCCCATTTTTAATCAAATAGGCTAGTTGGTTATATCAGTTATTAAATGAGCATGGATTGATAGTGCATATATTTTGGAAACTGAATTCATAGTGTTTCTGATAAATGATGCATACATGTAAATATTGCAGGAAATTACATCTGTAGTTAGCAAATGCAGATTAAAGTGTAAAATAAGCGCAAGTGTCATCATTATGCAAAATTCAGGTATTTTAATTCTCCGAATATTAACTTACTGCAATAAGTGTGTACATAAACAATATAATTAGAATAAATACATTAAATTGTAATTGGTTCTTAATTCAACTTAATCAAACGTAATTTAAGGAACCACATTTGGGCGATATACCCGAACAGAAGCCAGCAATTAAAATTTACAGGGTGATCAAAATGCTCAGGGCGTTTTGCAAGGCCTTCGCATGAATAGAAATTCACTATTGCAACTTGTCCTTGACATTTTGAGCGTCCTTTAAGTATACAGTATTCGTAATGGGTTTATTTGAACTCAATATTGAGTCATGGACACTGGTTTTCATAACGCTCATTGAACGCTTATTAACGTTGCAATTGTGATTTCTTTACGAAAATATTTGTGTTGGACCCTTTCCTGTAGCATAATAACGACGAATGCAAATGAATACATTTACTGTAAAAAAATGTATATGCATGGATATATATAAAAAGCCGGCGTGAAAATATCCAAGGTCAGTTTTCGAGGATTTTCCTCTTGAAATGTCACAATGCGTGTATGTGGTCTGAACAAGTAAAACTAACAGGTGCGTAAAATGAAACGTTTATTGCAAAAAAAAAAAAAAAACGAATAAAAAGCCAATTTATGGAGATGAGGACACTCGAGGTTAAAGTTTTGCATTTCTCAGTGAAGCGTTTCTCTGGCATTGGTCATAGACTGGACAATAAATAACCAGAAATTTATAACAATTTACTTTTCATACTTGCGAGCTAAAGCATGCTTGCAAATTAAGCAATTGTCAAGAACGCCCTGATTTAATAAGCTCGGTTTTGTTGAGGTAAGAATCTTTATTTCTAGTTAAACGAAACAAACTATTCATTAGTTGACGATTGGCAATAGAATGAACAATTTATAGCTGGAAACAAATACTGGAAAAATAATAGTCTAGACTTTTCACTTTGATTTTAAATTGATCTCAGTCCAGAACTGGTGTTTTGTGGGCTGATATAGACGGGTCAATCCATATAAATGTCTCTCTGCATATAATTTATTCCAGTCTTAGTTCATTTAATTATTATTAATTTAATTTTTGCCTCTCTTGAATAGTTTCAGCTTGCAAAAAAAAAACCACCAGATAGTTCCTTGCACCTGTGTACTTAATGTAAAAAGTACCTTTGTAACGTAAAGCTTTAATTTACTTTTGAAGTATTTAATATTTTAATAACTTTTGATATTTGCCGTCTAGAATTTGCAAACAAAGTTATCAACATTAGAATGTTTTTTCTTCTTACAATCGGTATTATGCAGGTGTAAGAATAATGTAAACGCAATTTTCAATTTTTACGTTTGATAAATAGCCTACTATTGCCTTAAATTGTTTCCTAACTGTTTATATTCTTAGACCGTCCAATGATTCAATCAGTCTAAAAATAATAACATTAAACTGACTTAAAGACTAATGATCAATGAATTTGGTAAAAACACCAGGTTGATCAAGCAAGCTTTCCACCTGTTATATGTACTCTTGATATATGTAAATTACAAAATCCCACAAATTAATTTCGATGCTGTATCTGATCTAGGTTTAGAATTTAAAAGTTGCCGAATTTTATTCGACCAACCATTGTTTCCTCATCCTCAGGTGCTTGAAAATACCAATTTTAGGTCCCCAGGAATGGGAAAGGGGGCAGTTAGTACCCCTCAAACCTGGGTAGTAAAATTCTCAATTAATCAGCGGCGATTTTGAGTCGATACCGTGACAAATAACCGAATGCATTCTGGCAAAAGGACAGACAAACACTTGCGCAGATATATGAGATTTCATTCTGGTCTCAGTTCTTAGCGTGACGATGACATTGGTTCAGGACTGGTCAATTTTAGCGACGAATTAGTAAAAAGCAAATTTTCACACGATCGCTAGAGTTCGTTTAACATGACCTGAGCTGTAAATTGTAACTAAATTGGTGGGTTTGCATGAGTGATTCGATCGCCCCCAAATGTGACACACTGCTTGGATTTTAGGTGTTTGGACGAAACCTGATGAAAGCGAATCGGCTGGTCCAGGTCGTTCGCTTTTGTTCACCTCTCTACACTGTACTAAAAACTTTTTTCTCATGAAATTAATCCACCTTTTACTTCGCCGTCCAGCAGAGACCAAGCTCTTTTTTTTGAGACAATTTCAATTTTTTTTTCGCCCATTAAAGATCTGGCTCTTCAGGGCGAAACCGTACTAAGGGGACACAACCGTTAGCCATGCGAAACGCCATCTGCAGGACGCATGGAAATCGAGTGCTTTTTTCCAAGTCTTTCTTCAAAGACTGGACCAAAAAAGTGAAACATCTTTTGCACTGCTTTTTGCCTTTTAACGCTCAAATTCTCGGTTTGGCGGCATGGTTTCTGGTAACAACTGCATTACAGGTGCAAAAAATGCATTCGTGACAATGCACTAGCTGACTAGCATATTTCTACAGGTTTTTATTCGGTGCTACTACCCCCCTCTACGCGTGAATATCTATTCGATGGCTTCCAGAAAAATTATTTGGTTGAAAATAATTGATTTCCGAACCGCAGCCACCTGTCCACTCGTAGTCAGGTGTCTTTCTCAAAAAATACATGCACACGATTTTAAAAAAACTTTTTGACAACGGAAATCTGCCAAAGGATAGATGATTTGTCAGTTTCATCATTTTCTCCATTATTATTCAGGCAGCTGAGTTTTGTTAGGCCATCGCTAGCGTTCTGAATGACCAGAAACTTCATCCTAAAAACCAGATACAGTAGTAACATGAGGTCAATTCTACACTAATGCTAATCTGTATTAAGCTATTTATTATTTTGTTGTTGTTGTTCAGATTAATTTGTGATTCACCCTGTAAATTTTCAGTTCAATAACATTATCAGGGTGTCTACTTTACCTTAATTTTTAAATTCAATGATTTATATTCCCTCTTTCCAGAACAAAATAAAATGACTTATTTTTAGTTATTAAACAGTTTTTATGCCAAAAAAATTAGTGGCCATAGCTATAGTCTGTTCATAACTAGAATATACTAAGCCAAAACCAGTCATAGATATCCAGCTTATAGATTATGTCTTCCAGGATAGAAAAAGCTACACTGATGACTAACGGTTGTAAAATATTATGGGACAGGAAAGATTAATCGCAAAACAATGCAATATAGTTTTGAACAGACTATAGTTGAAATAAGAAAACTGTCAAAATAAGTGTTTTAAATCACTCCATCTAATAGTTTTTGTACCAGTTAACGTTTACAGGGTGACATAGGCTGTTTTTTGACGAACATGAATTTTCAATTGAGTATTTGAGAATTTGCAATTCAGTAAAATTCCCTGATTTTCAGCCCAGTACACACAACGATTTGATTGCACATAAGCACTCATAACATAAAAATCAAACTCGAAATTGAGCTTCTTAAAGTTATGCAAATTTAGCGAAGTGGTGATTTGATTTTGATCGCCGTTCCTTCGCTGTTGCCGTTTATGTCCGTTGGGTGGCGCCACGATCGAAATTCCTTGAAAGCCCACTATTTAATTGCAGCGATCTGGAAATCAATTAGTCCGTGCCAAACAACGAATCATGCCGTAAAACAGCACGAAACAGTCGAAGGGCACTTTAATTGCAATTCCTGAAAACAAGAACAATACAATACAACCCTAGTTTTCGAAACCCTGTTCCTTAGCATTGTCAAAGCTGTAAATCCTTTAATGGCACAGCATGGTCGGTCTTAAAATATAGGTGCTATAAAAGGTTCGGTTATAGCTGATAGGATTTTATTTTCATTTTTCATGATTTCCCTCTCTTTATAATCCTTACGGAATTGCATATTGCATTCTGCACTTGTCATCGTGTAACCTAAATATCTGTCCTTTGTATACAATACATCTCTTTGTTATGTCTTTTACTCTTTTGTTATTGTTGTTGTTATGAAATGGGTCACCCACTGCGGAGGAAATCTTTACAGCTGCTAATTTTAGACTCGGAAGTGTTGGAGTAGTAATATTTCTATATCTAAGATTAATACAATATTTGTTTTTGTAAAGTTCAAGAATATTGATTATCCTACAAGTTAGCACGATTGGATTGTTATAAGCTATTAGTAATTTCCAGGTTTTCTGCTGCTAATGATGGCGGTGTACAAGGCGTCTCCAAGGTGTTTTATGGAATGTTAAATACATTTTTAATTTTTAACTGGGTACATTTAAAGTTGTTAGCAAGGTGTTTGTTTGACGATGGCGAATGTATTGGTCATCAATCACTTAAGTGAAATAATTTTAATATTTTTATTTACACATTAAATTAAATTTTACAACTGTCTTGTTCTGCGATTCCATCTTCCAAAGTCATTAAATTGGCACCAGGCACGTTAATTTTAATTACTTCGATTACATCATAGACAATTTTGCAAGACGGTTTAATAAACTACAAGAAGTATTTTACGAAGCAAATTTAATGTCCAATGCATTCATCTATTAATGACCTGAATATCAATCACTGACGTATCAAGGACTTTAATGACACGAAGACACAATGGTGTAGCGGTTAGATTTTGCATCCCTTGTGGTTTTTATGCTTTTTTTTATTAAACAGCTTTCGTTGGCTAAGGAACTCAAAAGAAATGTATATTTTAACTCCTTCGTATTCACATATTTGCATTCTTTTGTGGGTACTGTCGTGAGTTGTGTCGTGCCTGAAAAAAATCAAGGCCCTAAATTAATGCACCAAAGCTTTCGAAAGCGTTTTCCATTCCATTGTTTCTAGTGAATGCCCACATTTTTGTTAGTCTTATGAAAATATTATGCACCATGCGCAAGTTTACAGATTGGGTTAACTCCCACATCCTCTCGCCATTGTTTCTGCTTGTCAAATGGACGCAGAATGCTTTCTGCATCTGGGAATTTCGGCACTTTTTCTGTTTTTCTCAAAGACCTTTTTGCACCGAAATTCAAAGGAAAAATTGAATGTTTTGAAGTGTTGTCCTCCACTCGGTGACGCGAGACTGAAAGTATTTTCCCAGATGTTTTTTTTCTCACGTAAAACATTTTAAAACTTTAGAACGTAGCTATAATAAAATATTTTTCATATATATTTTTCAAAATGTAAAATGATTGGAGAAAGCTCACAAAAATAAGACCTTCATGCGGATTCAATGACTACCAGTACTTTGATAACCTAAATTCCAAGCAATGCATTTTTAATGACTAATCACTTTCCATGAAGTTTTTATTACTGAAATTCGAATCATATTTATGGACTCCACTGACCCAGGGTTCCCACCGAAATTAAATTCTCAGCATTATTGGAAAAAAATGTTTACCTATTAAAACCAACAAGATTTGAAACACACTTCCCTAATAGGGTGGGAATGTAATGCAGACAGTCTGGACAGAATAAAACTTTTGTATTGTTATGCAAAAAAATTAATGCAAGTTTGCTTCTCAGAAATGCAACAGGAAGGGCTTGGGTAGCCAAATTATTCCTTAATTAGTGGCTTAAAATTTATTACTATTCTAATAGCCTTTTCCGACCCAATGCGGCAGAGAAAATAAATATGAAATACTGCCAAATGACACTTGATTCATAGTCCCTTCTTTCGTTAATTAACAATTTCGCGATTATTCCTGGTGTTTAATTACCCAAACGTGCAATACGTGATGCCGAAAAACCCTCTTATTTTTGAAATATTTTTAGAGATTTGCATATTTCGCCAAGCTTGGCCGTGGTTTTGCGTGCATACTCGGAATAATAAACTCGTGTCCTTGTCATGAATCGTGACACGAATTTGCCACGAAATTTTAAATGGACGTCGTGTTTTAGTAATTTCAGATGGCAATGGTAAAAAAAGGAATTATTAAAAATCTGAGAATTTATTTACAAAAAAAAAGCTCACGAACATAGATCATCAACCTTCGACAGAATATAATTTAGCATCCTCTTTAACTTAAATGCAATTTGCGAATAATAAAAAAGATAAATATCGGAGTTTGGTGCAATTCGTTATCTACAATTGTATTTTTCGATTATTGAAGACAGCATTCTTCTCAATTTTAGATGTGTAAAGGATTTTTTTTGTTAAATTGACACGCACGCAAACGAAAAATCGTTATCCGGTCTGGTGCTCGTCGAATCCATGCAAGGACAACCTCAATTATTTTTTATATAAAAATAGTAAAAAAAATTCAACGAAAAATAATGATTATTCATCCGCTCAGTGTATTATTGCGATAATTTTAACAATTGACTTAACACGTGGCTTAGATGATTGCCATTATTATCGCTGATCAAAACTTGTCTTCATGAAGTTTTTTTCTTAAACAGGAAAGTTAAGGATAATAAATACCTTTAAGACTTCAAATGAGATGGACAGAATGGTAATTCTGTTTTAAAACCAATTTAAGGCATTAGGGTTTAAGTTGATAACTAGCTTGACCTATGATAAAACACCATAACTTGGTCATTGAACGTCTTGAAAAGTCATTGATTACCAAATCTTGTAGACATGTTGCACGGCCATGGTTATTATCTATTGTGTTCTGTAGGTGTGAAATTTTATTTGTGAAATCTCTGGAAAAAGTATTTTTTTATTATTTTGCGATTAGTGCAGGCCTACGTTCATACTGAAATGAAGTGAAGATAATGTAGTTTTAGCTTGTAATATTTTGAATATTTCGCTGTTGGTAATATATGTCAGTTCGTGTTTTCGTATTTCTAGTACTTGTGGCAAAGAAATGTGATCTTGCAGCCTAGTTTAATGTGATTTTGACCAGTCAACTTCAATTAAATTTGCATCGTGATAGATTAAACAGTAGTCAGATGAACTGCTTATAAAAACACCATGAGTTTGAAAACGTTTCATTTAATGGAGGAATGGGAAAGGCGGATTTATTTGGCGTCTATTAGACGAAATTCTTATCAATTTGTGTCATGCGTTGGTTCAAGGGTGACGTCGTTGACATTTCGTCGATATCTCCCGGAAAATAAATATTGGTTGAAGTTTATATTTGGGAATTTCCACTGGCAATTCCGAGCTGACAGCCCCGTTTACTGTGGCTCCGTATATAATGACAAATTTCGTGCTTGACAATGTATGGTTTTCGTAAACTTTTCGCGTATTTGACAGTTATAGTTGGTCCACCTTGTTTTATTGGTGTATTAATTCATTTCCCTTCATGGAAACTAGTAAATTCTTTCTTCCTGAAAGCTACATAAATCCGTCTTAACTCTGTAGCAACTACTCAAAACAGCATTTAAAACTGAAACTGTAACTTAGTTTAAATTTTAGTTTAAAAAGTGTTAAAACAATTTCTCCCAAGTCGTAAATGGGTAGGCCTGCATTTAGTGAACAAACTTTCCAGGACTGACTCGGTGTAAGAAAGAGTGATTTATGCCATTTTTAGTCTTTTTTTAGAGCTCTTTTGATTCTTGTTAGAAATGAAGATTTTGAGTCGGTTTACAAAGAGGAAAGAAAAATGTTTTGTCATAACTCTTCTTATGTGGTAGTAATAGAAGCAGCTGGGTTATTACCAGTTGCAGCACATTAGCTGTTCAAATTACCAGAAAAAAAGTAATAACATGGCAGTTGGACGTTTGGAAAGCTGCTTTTGTCGCCTCCACTTGTATACAAATTGCAATTTCAACTGTTACACATTAGGGGCGGTGTAGCCACTTTGAAATACCAAATGTTGTTGGATGTTGTAACGCTGCAGGAAGTTTGTTGTGTGAATTTATTCAGACACTTCAAGTTCAAACCAAAAAAAATGACGATACATTTTGAAATTATGCATGTATATGAAATTCGATAGAAGGTAGTAGACGACAATTACATGTATACATATGGGTAAAATATATTGAGAATTAATAGCTGCAATATTTCATTTACGTTCATATAATATATGTAATATATGTCATATAATAGATGTCTGCTGGCGTAAAAAAACAGAAGTCAAGTAATTGAATCCAGGAACAAAATGGAAAAAATATGATAGTGACGTTTTGTACCGATTTACAAATGTCATAAGTTTGTATCCCTGGCCAGGGTGATCAGAAAAATGTGTTCAAAACACTAGATAAGTCAGGGAAATTTAAAAAAAGTATCTCTGGACGATATTTCAACCCTGATAAACTTTTTTTTTCGCTCAGTTTTAATTAATCCAAAATACTTTTTTGGTTATGTAACATTTTCCCGTCGCATTTCATCCGAAAATTCTTTGGACATTTCGCTAAGTTTTTACAATTGGATTACAATTGGCTTTCGTTCGTTATATCGAGAGTTCGTTGTAATGAGAGATCTGCAACAAGTGATATGCCATGTGGTGGTGGTGGGGGGGAGGTGTAATCCATCAACCCAACATTATTCGGTGATTGCCAGTTTGCCACCTCAATGGGGTGCACACCAACATCATTGTAAAATTGAATTTCATGTTGCTTAAGGTTGTCCTTTGGAAGAGCATTCCAACGTCGAATGGCATGCAAGAAAAAGTGACCAATAGTACGGATCCGAATGGTGCTCGGAGTTCTATAAGTGGATTGGAATGACAGTTTCTACCACCTCGGTGGTTACGTTTAAAGCTACATCGTCAAGCTACAATTATCAGACGGTTAATAGAAAAATCCAATTCAATTTCAGTTCGTTATATCGAGGTTTTATCCATAGTGTTCTTTATGTTCAGAGGGTAATATATGAGAGGTATTTGCATTTTTGCAGGACCAGACACTGTACGTTTTATCAAGGAGTTTGTTATATAGAGGTTCGTTATAACGAGAGTCGGCAGTAATTAAAACCGAGCGAAAAAATGTTTATTAAGGTTCTCGCAGAAATAAAACTGCTTTTCCACGAACTGATAAGATTCTTTATAAGATCCTGTTTCCTGAACCTGTAATTTCACTTTCTCAAAAAATACTGGTCGCATGTGGCGCCCTCTGCGCTGGTGACACGCGTGGGCACACTCCCAGACATCCGGTCCAATATTTCACCCGTTTTTCCTCTCACTTCCGTCATGCGGAAACACGTTTTTGCCTTCTTCAGACTGGGGATTTCCCCATTGGTCAGCAGAATTTCCCAACGGTGACCGCATAAATCCTGCGCAGAACGTCCCCCGCTGCCACCATTTGTAAAAAAAAAATATAAAAAAATCCCCACTTGTAGGGAAATTTATACGGGCTTTGACTTATTACTCCGAGCGGTCAAATGATTGCGCATAACCGAAAAACTCTGCTCCCCCCCCCCCCCCTCCCTCCCTGCTCTATGGGGTACCCAAAAGCCTCGTTAAGTGTCATTATCCTTTGTTGTTCAACTCGTTAAGGCTAACGCACGGTTCGATACGATGGCCAGAGTGAGCCTCCGACCCCCCCTTAACTCCTCCAGAGGTACCTGGCCAACTCCGAAATGACCCGGGGCCAGGGTCGGTTGAATGCACGTGCTGCTGGGGGCTCGAGTGGTGGACAGCATCGAGTGCTTTCGGGGTTCTTGCGTGTTGCTGTTGTTTTTATTGTTGTTATTTACAGCGGGTTCTTGTTGGAGTAGTTGGACCCTATGCATAACGCAACCCAGAACAATGGAACGTGTTCGAGCTTGTGTGCTCAGTGCCCGGGCCAACTGGGGCTGACTGACCGTCCATTGGCCGAAATCGAAATGACCACAATGCAATCGGATCCCCCTCTACATGAAACCGGGGGTTGCTTCGTGACTCTAATGATGGCTTGGAGCTTGATGGATTGACCTGGCTTTGTCCACAAGTGCATTTCATTCCTGTCCCTAGATCAGGGTTTGAAAGGCACGAATTTTGCCAGAAGCTGCCATTTTTTACCGATTTTTCTCTCCATTGTAAGTGCTGTAACAAAATGTGTTTTGAACACGTATTGCATTGGGTTCTGAACTAAGCTGATTGATATTGGAAGCCAAGAAACAATACAATGGCTTCTGGAAGCAGAACGGGACTTTCTCTGGTTTAGCAAGCAAATATAAAATGCAATCTATCTTCAATTAGGGTTGTAGGTTCCACTGACTATGCCTACTGCTAGTTTGTGGTGATTTGGAACATGGTAACATTCGTGATTTCCTATAAATTCCTGTGTAATTTTCCTACATGCGCAGATTTTCTGAAACTAATAAGTTACATTTCGCCAGGTTGCCTCGCTTGTGGTGGCAGGATTTAGAAATGTCGATTGGGGGTACTAACCCTGCCACCCTCCAAGCAGGTGGCCCTTCAGGACGTATGCATTAACCCCAAGACATCACCAGAAACAAGGAATACTATCCTTCTATGTTATTCACCAGCGAGGCCCTGGTGGGGAGTTCAAAACCTGACGAATCAGGAATTTAATGAATTTATGCTGTTTAAGCAAAGTCTTGCTTCCCCATTTCCGCTGGTGAATACTTGTCTACTTCGTATGTTGGGCATCCAGAGAATGTCTGCACGAATGAGCGCCATTACCCTCTCCATCATCCGTGACAGCATGCACCTTCAGGTGGCGCTGGCATGCACTTCTGAGTATCATCGTCTGCTGATGGCCACAACTACACTTCTGATCTATCTCAAGCAATTACATGTATAAATTTAAACTAAACATCTCTAAATAGAGGAACACTTAATCCTTTCTGAAAAATTAGTAATTATGGTGAATTTGAGCCATTTAAATATTATCCGTACCGATTTTATAAATATTGTGTAGTAGGATTTGGTTATTTAAAATCAACCAATTTCAAGGTTTTAATTCTTAGTGAAATTTCATTGACTGTAGACTTTCTTGTTTGATTTTAATTAGTTGCTGCATAATACGAACGCTAAAAACTCAGTTTTTAAATGAATAAATACACTGGACATGATTAACTAGACATTTCAAGGACTTCCATTGCCTAAATTTCAATTAGTAATTGTTGGAGAACTTTAATGACTGGTAGCTATAGTCTGTAGACACCATATTAATAAAAGTTAGTTGACAATTTTGTCTTTGGCTAAAATAAGAATACTAAAGGATCAAAAGCATCCTGTTGTATCTACAGCCTGACCAAATAGTTTCTGATTAGTTTTTATGAATTAGATCTGGTTACCCTGTACTTATGCAGTACTACCAATTCAAGACTAATAGTCCAGTACTCGATGTCTGCTTATCGGCTATTACCAGTCTTGACAAGAACATGTTAGTGTCAGGTTAGGAGTCGACCATCTTGAATCCGTACCCCTTAGCTCAAATCCTACTATATGGCTCTGTTTCCAGAGCGATGCTGGACACTGCTGATAGCTGGTCAGCAATGCTAAACGAGAAATGCGTATGAGGATCACGTCGACAAGATGATTTGGCACTGGTCAACTGTGAAGGGTGACTCGATTTTCACGTTTGCTAAATCGACCCTCAGATGTAATCTGGACTAGGGAATTCACTTTAAACCGAGCACGGGCTCAAGTCATGACCGAAATTTAAAGTAGGTGCAAGCGGACCTGTGTGTATATAAAAAAAAACATTTCGGTGCTGAAGAGATAAGACCTGAAGCCTTGATTAGATTCGAGCAGAGGGTTAAGCCAAATAAAAAAATAATAAAAAGAAACAGGCTTGTTTGCTGCGGGACATGGAGGACAAGTGCAAAAAAAAAGCAAATTCCAGTAGCACAGAAATCCATCAAAAATGGACGACAAGTTACAGCGAAAATAACTTAAAAACGCGCGTGGCAAACAACCTTAATGGGGGGAAAGGGAGAAAAATGCAACAAGGGAAAATCCACCGCTTGGGGGCGCTACTTTCGACAATTTTCCGTTTGGTATTGTGGTCAATGACAGGGCTAGAACACTTGAACATGAATGCTTGTGACATCTTCCCCCTACAAATTTTACAATTATGTAAATATTTCGATTAATAATCACTATATTGTAGTCTTTAGTAAGTGGTGCTGCCTGTCAGAAAAAGCATTATTTAAACTGTATTAACAATAAGTGTTTCAAGAGGTCATTGAAAAAAAAATTACAAGTCATAAAGTTACTATTAGGGTAGTTTATTTTTGACTTCGCCTTAAAGATGACCAGTTTAAGAAAATACATACAGTCCTTTGCGTAATAAATTAAGATCAAGTGTATTTATCAAATAAAATGTTCTGATAACTAACCAGTTGTTAGCATTATCAGACCACTTTTATAAGCAGTTAAAAATAGAAAATGCGCTCTTAAACTTAGATTGTTTCAACACCCATAAAACAAGCACAATGCATCTTAAACAAAGTAATAAATTTAAGGGCATGTTTTTATTCGTTTTTTTAAACGGTCGTTAACATCATTTAATTTTCGTAGCGATCGAAGAGCCACTGAAAATGCACCAATTTTTAATTATCAAATCATGTAGGCGACAAGGACAAGTGGCAAAAATAAGTTTCGATTAAGCTGTAGAACTGTCTTGATTGATATTTTAATTGATCTGCCTCGGACAGGCTTACTTTTGAAATCATTAAATGCACATGGTGTCGCAAGAATTACGCACAAACGTAATCACAAATTGATAATCAAAAGTAATTGTTACAATAAAGATTACAATTCTTTATTTTCAAAAGTACTAATTAATGCATATTCTGCAAATTATACTGCAATTTTCTTGAATTTTCTTACCTGAATAAAATCTTCAAAGGTTATTAGGTTTCGTGATCTTCTGGGTTAAATTACTCATTAAATAGGGATGCACTCATAATAAAAGTTTTTGGGGCACTGCATTAACACCATCTAGTGAACTGTCATGTGACAAATAGTTCAACAAACCCAGTTCCGCATTGAATCAAGGAAAAGTGAGGTGTCGTTTATTGATAAGTTCACCACTTCTCCCTTTTCATCATTAAAATGTTAAACACTTGCATAACTTGTATGCGAAAGTACATGTATCGAAGACCAATCTTTTATGGTCAATGTCACTGATTAGTACCAGGTCATAACCAGGTCAATCGCCTCCCCACATGTTCTTTTATATTCGTGTCCATCTTGTTGCCCAGAAGAGCCAAAAAAAAATGATAATTGCACCAGGTAACATGGTCATTTTTTTAATATTACAGGTGGGACACAATCTTAATGACATCACAGCCCAAAGAAAGAAGAAAAAAACAGCAGCAAAAACTAGTTTTTTTTTGTAAACCCCTTCGTCGTACTCGGAACAAATAATAATCAGTACTGGACAAGGCATAATACCAGGAGGAGGGTCACTCATAAATGGCCTCAGGGGCCCCTAGCTCGCTTTAGGTGATTCGAAGAAAGAAGAGAAGGTGAGCCTCCCTTGTTTTCTTCACATAATTGCATCAATAGTAAGCCCGCACAGAAAAAAAACGCCATTATGAACACGTATATACTTAGAAACTAGTTTTCAAAATAAGTTTTGTTTTTTTCCATTGCTGGTTTTTGCCTTATAACTATATGTAAAAATGGAGTTTTGCCCCGATGACACATGAGGGCTACAAGTCTAAATTATGGCCACCTAGTAGCACCTTTTTGCATGTAGGGCAAGTGAGCCACATTGGCAACAACATTCAAGTTTCGGTCAAAAGCGGCACGCAGGAAGGAAGGTGAATTAAGGGCTACACCAGTAAATAGATGGCGCCTCGGGCGGCCTGCAGGCTCCGTCGGACCTCGGCAAGGGATCTAATTAAGACTTTCGCTGGTCATTAACTGATTTGAGACGGTACCGACCCCTGAAGACCCCAATGAGGCATTGGAAGAGAAGGGGCGTAGCTGAGGGGGTTGAAATTTTTCAGAAAATCTACGTGGGGGTTTTGGTTTTTGGCATCACATCGCTCTGAGAGTTATTTACCAGGTTTTCATGTTGCCCAACACGAGATGGCGCTGATCGCTCTTGACTAGAACAACTAGGTATACATATACTCTGTGCTAAACTACACTGTAGAACACTACTGACTTGTGAGCCTTAACCGATTGCTGTTTCAGGGATTTCAGTTGTTAGATCAAACAATAAGTTATATTTAATTTCTTACCCTACATGTGGTAAGGGGTCGATCTGTTTAACCCAAATTTATACTCATAAGTGCAATTACAAAATTCGAACAGTTGTAATAACTGAAGAATGATAGGGAAGGGATAGGGATCATTTGCCTGAAAATGTTGTGGAAACCACAATTAGGATAGGCGACCCGGGATTTGAACCGTGGTCTCCGAAAAGCATGGCAGATATGCTGCCTCTCAGCTACCTTGCTCAGTGGTTTTATTATGACCGATAAAGGTCAATGAAGACCTGGATATGGTATTATGTAGTGTTGATTTATTTATCACCGAAATGCAAGCACCAGTAACATACATGTACAATGCCTTTACTTTGTATCTTTTGCTACAAGAACTCCTGAGCAGTTTGCTTTAGACCGAAGCTAACTTGTCTTCCCACTTACACTTAGCTAAGTCTAAAGTTTCCTTTAACTACAGGAAAAGTTCTTCAGCTGAGGATTGTACAACAGGCAAACTAAGCAATCCCTTTTGTGGTGAAGTACACGAAACAGGGATAGCCAATAAATGTCAGCTTATACAATGAGAGCTATTCCGCTTATTGATTACGTCTTCCAGCATAGAAAAAGCCACGCTGATAGCAAATAAGGCAAGGAACTGGCATGATTAATTGCAAACCGGCTCTTGCATTCTATTGGTCCGTTTGAATTACCAAGTAATATTCTAATTTTGGACGAACTATAGGTTCGAGTCTGAATGTATGAGCATAGATTTTGACTAATCAATTAAAGCTGTATTTTACCGTTTATATCGATATTAAATCGATGTAGGATTATTGAAATCCATAAATTGAAATTTCGTTGAAGTTAGTCAATTGAGTATGGAGGATTCGAGTGGAATTATTTAATCAAGAATTCCGTGAAAACCGGAAAAATCTCATTTGAAAACTGTCCTGTTTATTCGAAATACCTGATCTGCCAGACCTCCTGGCTACTAGATCAATGACATTTGAAATGCCGCTAAGGCTCTCAGGGTTTTCTCTCTCAAAATATTTCGTTTTCTACGAAGAATTTCGACGATAAACACCAACCTGGCAACACCAAGGATTTCTGGTAATCTAATCACAATTTGTTTGCCTGCTGAAACTGTCAGCTCTGTTTCATCACACGATGCGAATAATTTTCAACATTCCTAGAGTTTAATCTTACTCCCGATTTGTACAACCATCTTGTATGAATTGCTGGCTCACGATGTTTATAGTTAATGTAAATTATCGTTTATTTGGTGATTTTACATACAGCGTATGTAGCATTATATTAAGCTCAATATAATTCCCCAGATAGGGTACCTCCTGGATCCAACCAGGTCCTATTTTATTGTACTTCTGTACATGTTACACCCAGTGTCCAATTAAAAAATTCAATTCATATTTTCCAAATTTTACAATGCATTTTTATTTTATATGAAGGCTTACTGTAAGTAAAAGTGCATATACATGTAGGCCTATTTAAGTTTCAATTTATTTGAAACACCAGAAAGTTTAGGTTGCTTAAATTCATAAAAGCAGATACCAGCATTACGTGACAACCTGCAGGTCATTACATCATTTGTTAATAGCTTCAAATTCCCACCAATAAAACGAACATGCATTGCATAACATTTTACAACATGTTGGAGCCAGCTTTGAGAGCCACTTGGGAACCTATAGCAGTTGGCGAGGGATGCTTCTATCGTCACCGTGCAAATAGTTTAGTTTAATTGGGCATCAGTCTATGTTTCATTCCCATATTAAACTGAGTTTGGACCAGTCCATAGTCTGTTTGCAGAAAGCCAACTGCGGCATGGCTTTAACGACACGTAACTTACTACCTGCTCTGGCACGATTGATTCACCTGACGCAAACTAACTGCCATATTTTAATTCGTAATTGGATTTTTATCGATTTGGGGAAACCATTTCCCGTCTACCTTTAATATTCCCGAAAGCGCATGCCGTCTCCCCCTTCCTTTTCCTGAATTTATGAGGTTGTTGGCGCTTGTTTAATCAGTGTACACGTCTAATGCAGGTGTACCAAACGAGGAAGCATTGCGTAATTTATTTATTTATTTCTTACATATTAATGGATTTCGGTTGCACCCAAGCGATCGATAATCGCCAGGGTTCCCCCTCGTCAGGAAATAAAATATCAGCGAAATAAACTACATTACGTGACGTTAATTGGGGAAGGAGGGATGGAATAGCTGTGTCACCATAGGTGCATGTCTGGTTTCAAAGTTTTTCTGTCACACCCTGTACCAATCTTTCACCTGTCCAAAAAAAACTATCAATTTCCGCTCACCCTGTACTCACTGTTTCACCTGTCCAACAGTGGTGCTAATTCTGATTTGCCTGAATGTGCTTAGCATAACAATACCCTAAACTTAATACGGTATAATTTACTGTAATTTTCAAATAATAACTAGAAATTGCATTATGGAATTATTAGATGTACATGTCCGATGTAGAGTGTTTCATAACTTTCATTCTGTAACATTCCTGTTTCATTGCTCTTCATCAGCACTTGATGCATAAATTATGCTGGTTCTTCATAAAAATATCATTGTTTAATTTATAAATGTACCTTACTATTTACAGTATTGATTAACTGTCCTCTAGTGAAGTTATGATTTACAATACCGCATTTGCTTTTGTAAAATGTCGTTGTTTTACATATGCATTGTTCTGTTTTGAAACATTTTGATGGTGTGCAAGCCGTTTGATCAAGGTGTTACGTCAAACACTTCCAGTCACCCTAGTACCATGTATAAGCCGCAAAGGTATTAAAAACAAAAATGCATTTTGTTCAGCTAGTAAACACACAATTTAAAATCGTAATAGCTTGTTTTGCAGACAAGTTAAAGCACTTTTAAATGCGCCCAAATTTACAACATTCATCTTGAATTGCTTAGGTGAATAGTCTCAAAATGCATTGATAGCCGTCAGGGGTAAGGCGTGAAGATGTTACAAAAATACCAATGTTTTACTGTTGTTTCAAAGCACATTTTAAAAGAGCAATAAATTGTTCAAAATAATGAACTATTCCGATTTTAAATTGGATATCTACTTGCTGAACAAAATGCACTTTTAATACCCTATCGTAAGTGTAGTTTAAAAGAGAAGAGGATAATGCGATAAAATCGATTGAGGAGCTTGGATGCACCCTGTACCTACAGTTTTTTCTTTTGTCTTATCTAGGAATGCGTTTTTTTCTTCACTTGAAGCCAATGTCTTTAAAAGTCTAATTAAGATGGCCTTTCCTCGATAGCATTTCCTCTATCCAGGTACCTAATGATCGTCCGATATCTGGACTGACATTGTTTTTTACGCCCTAATTGTTCATTTAATAGAAAAACACTAATGCGTAGCAAGACACCCTAATTCTTGTCCTTGATTTCCTTCCCCCCTACAATGGTCAAGACATGGTTGAGGACAATGAGGAAAGGAGACATTTTCACCCTCAATTTACCACATTTTTTCCCTATCGTGTAGTCTGGGTACCACCTGTTGGCAATTTTATTTTTATTTATTGCTAAAGTTTTAGACAATAGTTCGTCAGGCTCAGAACGTACATCAAATTAGCACGTCTGTGTAGTTTGCCCATGGCTAATAAACTAAAAATACTGGAAATATGGTTTGCATTTTAATGTTCGGTTGTTTTATCTGGCACATTCAATTTTTAGTGTAAAATCGATGACTTTTCAGTAACTTTAGGTTTTTAGTACTAGTGCTAAAATTTCAAAGTTATTCTAATTTAAGGTTAAATTCAACAGTTTCAACATTTGGTTTTCAACAGTTGATAGTAGTTCAATAGTAGTTAAATAAACCAAGCTTTAAATTTTAACCTAAAATAGTTGTAGTGTTTTCCTAAACTGTTCAAAATCCTAAAAAATAAGAACTAATTGCCAATTTAATGGCTTTTCATGGACTTTAATTACAACTGATTTGCTTAAACACTTTTTAAAAATATTAAAACAAGGATTTTTGATTGATGTTTAACGAATGAATAAAAATCGAACATGAAATAGCACACTAAAATACATTTGATACTTTGCCTGAACTGTTCAACGATTCAGCCTTAAAAATAAATATCCACATGCTAACTTAATTATTTTCGATGAAACATTTATAACCTAAAGAGTCAGATTCAATTGAATGACAATACAGGGTGTGTCACAAGTATTAGCGCCATTTAAGGGGCGCCTGTTGATGACATGGTGGCGCCACCTAATGGGGTCAAGTACGTTGGTTGCTCTTTTCTTACGACTTTGGCTGGTTTTCCTTCTGTTTTATTTTTTTAATGAATGTCGGGCATTTTTTTTGCCAAGCTGAACATTTAACAGAAGAATTTCAGCCATGGGCTTAGGCGTGTTAAAATAATGTCGTACCCGAACGATATTTTGCAGTTGAAATTGCGTCTGCCAAGGGCCAACCCACGCATTTTTTTCTCTCTCTGCTGCATTTTGGGTAAATTCACGAAATACGTGTTTGGAATGTGCTGTTCGGTTGAAATTGACCCTTCAGAAACTTCGTAAACTAGGTTTATGCCAGACGATCCCCTCTCTCTCTCGAGTGGTCATCTTGTGGCTACATTGTTCTCGTAATAAGAAAGCTATTTTATAAGTGCACTATCAACAATTTAAGCTAATTATTTTTAAAATTTGCTGCTAAACCCACATTTATTCATGCTGCACATGCTGAAACAGTCGTTTCCATAAGCTAAACCGGTTTAGTTGGTCTTCAGGGTAGGCAAATATATATATTTTTTTTTTGATAAAGTCGAAAGTTTGAAATACCAGACATTGATTGGTCAATAATTTCTTGGAAAAAAACCATTTGCGGTGAAATGTCGTGTTTGGAATAAAAATGAACCGTTTTTGTCTAAATAAGTGGGCAACTTTTAACGTTTTATTTTGGTCGAAGGTAAGAACCGTGACGCCACCGTTCAGCGCCTCTGGCGGCACGTTTTTATTCCCTATTTTTGTTGCAGTATTACAACCATAGGATGTTCTTGTAGGTCATTCAAAATTTACTTCTTTTTGGCAATAATGATCATATCCATAAATGAGCATTTATCGTTTTTTTTTAAACATGGCAATGTCTTCATAAAAGTTCATAGAAGTCGCTTTACACTTTCAATATACATGTACATCCTACATTTTTTAATGTTTTGAAATGCAGCATTTGAGATATGGAGGATGTTGTGACAGTTGTAAAGCAAACTTAAATCCTAAACTTTTTGTGAGTCCTTACTGTAGCATGTGAGCAAATTTCACTTTTCATTTCAAAATGATTTGGAAGATTTGGATTGATAAATGCCAAAAAAACACTGATTGCATGTACATGCATCTTTGAGGCCAATACACTGCCATCTGTGGCCTTGCATTGTCTTTACTGTTAATATCAACTAGACCTACGTAAATCGGTGACTTCATTAGAACTTAAAAAATGAGTAAAACCAATATTTTAAAAACAATTATTTAAGCATTAAAAAGAAAAAAAAGGATAAATACGTCTACATGTACATTAAACATTGCATGGTATTTTCAAACAAACTGTCAAATGATGAAACCAAAGTCGTAAAAATAAGTCATTCTCGTGCTAATGTAATCACTTTTCAAGTACTTGAATGTTTTCCCTAACCTGCAGACTCCCCTGCATTCTGTATATATTATACATGAATTTCAGAAATTGTCGATCAACTTTGTTTAGGTGAATAGCTTCACTCTTTATTTTCTGTCTAGGAATTGCATTCTAGGTGTTCAAAAATGCTGGTGTCAGACGAGATAAAATATTTCCGTGAAAAATGCTGGAATTTCGCATCACATTTTAGAAACGCCAATTAGGAAGGATGCAAGTTGTGAATCGGTACATTGAGTTGTCGATTCGAATAGCAAAAAAAATGTAAAAATAATAAAAGATGATAAGGATCAGGTTTATAGAGAAGGTTGAATTTATTATAATCGGATTTTCCGGCTAGGAAGCAAGGTGAGGCTCGAGTCTCAAGCATGGGAGATTCAAGTTCAGTAAACTTGAAAAAGATCATTCTATTCAGCAGATAAAGAATTATGTAAATATCCGTGAAGAACTTTGAATTTGTGTTCAAAAAAAATCGAGGCGGGGAAATCATGGTGTTTCCTTTATATACTTTAAATAAAGGGTTTAAAACTGCATTATTCGTTGTGTAACCTCGACCGCAAGACAGTTGCAGGTTGGCGAGTGTTGCCATAGTTACCAATGTTGTAGGCTGCCAAAAATGTATGGAACATTTTAAAGAAAACTAAAACTTCAGTAAAAAAAAGTCCTAAGAAAGCTTAGGAAAATACCAAAGTAGTATAGAAAATATTTGATGTCGGAAAATAATATCGAATTGAAAAATATAAATTGTGTTACATGTAATTAAATTGAAGGATGCCAAACCATGACGTCTTAAGTGCCTCATAATCATCATCCTCCTCCCCCTCATTCCACTAAAAAAAATACGTTTTCTGTTTCTGAAATTACACGTCAGTGGTGTGATTAATCAAAATTAGTACTAACAATACTTTCACGAGGATATTCAGTTTGCTCCCCTCCCCTGAAATTTTTTTTTGCACATTTCAACTATGCAATGCAACACAATTTAAATATAATATAGACTTTGAAAAGTCACTAAAATGCAAGTATTGAAAAGCCACTGAAAAACACCCTAAATGGGAGGAGGGGAGGGAAAGGCCAATGGAGCCAATTCAAATTCCACAATTCAGCTTAATGTTATTCAGATTAATGGGTTAAAATAAGGAAAATGAAGCAATGATAAGAAAATTGCGCTTGATAGTAATTGGTGAATAATTTTCGTTTGGGCGATGCGGTAGAAGTTGCTTTAAATGCAAGTTAGATGGCGCTAACAAAGTTATGATGGCCACGGCCACCAGTGAGCTAATCAAAAGTGAACAAATAGGGACGTCATTATTTAATAAACCACGGGGAAAATCCCAAGCTGAATTGGCGTCAATCGGAAATTTCACGGAAAACATGTTTAATACATGTGCTTTTAGTAATTCATACAAGTTCAAGCTTTGGAAGTTGGAAGGCTTCCAAGTTTTTTTCCTTGCATAATTTCCGATACCTAGGTCTACCTTGGCTTCCCCAAATAGCGGTGATAAAACCGCATTGTTTGGGGACACCTCTGACTGATTATTCCCCCAAAAATGGTCCCCAAAAAAACACTAATCATTTGTCTTATGGCCGATATATATGTAATTCCTGCTCCGGGTTCGCCAGTTGGATTTGAAAACTGATAAATAGCAAGTATTTGATGCATCATGACGTTTGTATTTCGTAAACACATCGCTATTGAATGTGGCAGCAGCTGGTCGTCTAATCAAAGTATTCAATACAATTCTGCCTTATTGGGGTGGAGCGTGACGTGGGAGCACGATTCATCGGTGCTATGAAAAATGCCTATAAGAATTAATAGAAATTAGCTGTTTTTATTGCCGGTACCTGAATTACATTCGTTTGGATACGGGTTTAGATGGTTTGCCACGATTTGAAACCGATCCGGTTTTGAGAACCAGACTTGGTTAACTTGGAGAAAACCCTGCATTAAGGTGGTCTTGTCAGCCAAGATAAAGCAATATTATGCGTGGAATCAAGATTGCAAACTTCAGTAATGTCTGGAGAACTGCTAAAATGCAAATATAAATTGTTCATTAACTATGCAAGCAGCTGTATAAAACCAACTAAAATATACAGTGCATATGCTGTACGACATTCTGGCGAAAGTAATGCCATTAGAAGTGATTGAAAGCATTGAAAAGTCAAAAATTTTCAGCCAAATAAATGAAAATGTGCAATGATGATAATTTTAAACCACAATTTCTGTAACTATATTTATTCCCATTGAACTTTTTTAAGACTGATATAGGCTATCTTAATTATTATTCAGGCATATTCTCATGTTTATAATGGCTTAGTCTCTTATTGCGTAAAATTAAAGTCATTAAAGTCTTTGAAATGTCATTTTAAAATTATCAGCGCTGGTATTTTTATCACTGATTTAAACGCTGGGAAACCAGGAATGGTCAGGGGAATTGGAAAGACATAAAATTGCTAGGGAATAGTGATTTATTGTGATAATGTCAGGGAAACTTAACTTCAATACTTCATACTAGGAAATGCTGTAATATTGACAATAGGGCTGCGTACCGATCTGCATGTGGCCTATTCTCATAATTTTGCATCAATGGTCAGGGTAGTCGAGGAAATTTGTTCAAATAGCTGGAGAAGTCAGGGTAATATAAAATTGTATTTCTGGGAATCTCTGGTTAAGGACGGTATCAATATTATTTTTTAAAAAAACGATTGAAAGTTCGATGCATTTTTCCTTTAAAAATACCAAAACAGCTTCTAATATAAATATCTTTAACACGTGTTAAAACACGTTATGTTCTTAGACGTAAAGCCAGTAGTTTAGCTAGCATTGAGTGTTTAAATGTGATTTTGAAATTTTCGAATTTTTAATTTTGAACAGATTGAAAAAGTTAATCGGTGAAAATGTATTGATTTTTGCAATTACAAAATCCATTAGACACCACGTAAACCGCCTTCATAAGTATTAACTGCCTTTAAAATCTTAAGAGAAGATACTGTCTTCGAATACATAACGATATTGTCCATTTAAGGGTAAAGACGACCTACCACGTGATTTAGGCCTACCCATAAAAAGCAATGAGGAAATTGGCACTCGGTTGACTGTATGATGAATACAAATAGCGGTTTTATGTCGTTTTAGCATAACCTACACAAAGTTTTCGGGAACCCACGGCTAATTTTTGCCATATTTCTAGTGGGTGAGGCAGTGGGGTTGCGCAGAAAAATAAATTTCGTAGGGGAAAAAAAAGTAAGAGGTTTTTTGGGTTGGGCTACACATCTTAATCATAAATATTTGATTCTGCTATTTAACTAGTTCCGCCTGTCTTCGCCTCGTGATTTTCGACCATGGCAACAAGTGATAATACTGTTTAACATTTTTTTGCACTTTGGAGGATGACATATTGATGCCTTCAAATTAATGGCATCGGCATCTGGGCTTCAAACTCAAGTTTCGTGAGGCCTGCTCTCCGTAGTTGAGCTGCTCAGTTTGAATAAAATGTATGTTTTTTTTTCTTTCGGATTTCACCCAATTTGTTGAACTCTGATTTTTTGAGGAGAGGGAAAAAAATAACAGACAAACGACCCTCCTTAAAGAACTGAATGCAAATGCTTCTCATATTTCGACCAGGGGTTGAAATGCTTCTTCCAAGGGTCTTTTATGTTGCATCCCATACCCCTTATGATAGACATGGCTGAAGAATAACCCTCGCTTTTCGTCCCCTTCTTCGAGATTAGTTTTCCCCATCCTCACAAAATATTCCTGGGGCCCATTGTGAGACACTAGAATAGCGTCAAAATTGTGAACAGTAACCTATTTTTGAACCGAAAACTTCAAACGCACTGAAACAGACTAATGACATTTTCAAGGGGACTACATCATGCATGTATGATAATGATACGGCATGATACAAATGATGCTGAGTGATATACATGTAGTATGAAAAATGAGAAAGTATTTGACGTATTTAAAGCAAAGGTATCACATTTGAGAACAAGTTTTTAATTTTTAATTTAGTTTTAAACATCTGTTGCCATAACAAGAGCAAACGTTTCGGTTCTGAAGTTGATTAATAGCCTACATGTGGCTTTAAATTGTTTCCTAAACCACTTTTGTTTTCCTTAAACTCTCCAGTGACATGAAATGAACGAGAACGACCCCAATACTTTCATACCTAGGACTTTCAATACCTCTAGGACTTTCATACCTAAATATCAATAACTATTCGAGGACTTTAATCACCTATAGAGGATCTGCTTCACACTTTTACTCCCTTCGTTGAATATCGTATTCGTAAGTATCAAATGGAATTCCCTGACATTTCAGCACTCTTTCCAAATCATTTTGGAGCGTTTCAATATCGATTCTAATACGTTTTCCTAACATGCCATTCCTTTCCTCGATTTTACCACATTTTCATCTGCATTTCATTCGAGGGATTTTCCCTGACTATTAAGTATGGATTTCCATGCTGGTATTGCAGTATGGCAAGAAATTTGTTTTCATCATGGGGTGTGTTAGACCTAACTCCTAAAACCGGTTTTAATCACCGATTACAATAACATGTGAGCTTTTAATTCTTCCCCAACCTCATCAACAATCCGCAACCTTTGCAAAAAATAAAATTAAAAAATATATATATTTGAAAACTTACCTTAGTTTCCTAGTTTGGCACTTCAAAGACCGTCCGGACGCCCACTGCTGCTCGTTAAGACGTTTCCATGGTCGATGAAACTGAAGCACTGAAGTAAAAATCCAACTGTTTCTTAATCCTCTTCAACTGCAGAATGACCACTTATCGCAGAATCTGACACTTTATTTTTCTATTTCGCCAAAACTTATTTTGTTCTTCTAAAAATTTTAGCCAAATTCCTACGTATCCAATACGGGAGTCGGTCACTCCGCTTTCACTTTTTTGAGACGTTGAACAGTGGTCAGTCGCTGGTCCACGGACATCTTCAAGCCCAGTTCCTCCGGAGTTCGAGCGTTGGAGAAGGCGAAGGAGATACTCCTAACCTGCTCATGTTTTTTTCTTCTGCTAACTACCAACAAGGTTCTGTAGTCTGTACCAACACTGCCTTCGGGAAGTAGTGAGAGAACTGTAGTAGCGTACTGAGATGGCACGTGTGCTGAGTACGAGTGAGGCTCTGTAAGCTACTCGACGACGAGCACAAGCAGCGCCCCCTATGCCCGTCCTCCAGAGGACCAGAGGAGAGGCTGGCGGTGGCCTCGTTTCGAGCTCAGCAACAAGGGCATCGCACTGCACCCCCTCTGCCGAGGCGGAGCTTCTGGCACGTGCCATTGTGGTCACTCTGCTGGCCGGCCGGTCTCACTGACCAGGCCAGTGGGCACCTCTGGAGGAGCTAAAGGTGTTCCCCTCAACGGCGCCATCTTTAGCTATTGGGTAAGGACACGTGGACAATGGTGAAATGGGGATTTCGGTGCTAACCTTCCTCTATGGAAATTTTAATTAAAATCCTTCGTTTTTGATTATTTTTTTTAAAAAAATTTGCCTGTGAGTCTTTTCGTATAAGCAGGATCTTAATTGAAAATTTTACAAAAACGTATTTGTGATTATTTTTCTGCATTTGTGGTTTTTTTTTATTTGATTGAAGTTTTATCTAAAATCACATATTTAAATATTAGTCTTATATAAACAATTATTTTTTTAAAATCTGAAAAAAAAACCTCCATCACTCGTAATTTTCCTTAAAAAAATTACCTGTTTTGTTACTTTATATGCTGGTAATGTATATTATAATGTACAAGTAAACAAAACTTCTGATGAAAATGATAACTAAACTAAATAATTTTTGGTTTGATTTTTCTTAAAAACATATCACTTATAGCATCCATTTTCTTAGTTATGTTTTTATTTAACAAAAAAATTTATCACTAGTGGTTATTTTTTTTGTAAAAATGTTGTTCGTTCCTTTAAATAACGTGTGGAAATGTTTCCTACAAATTTCGATTTCACTTAAATAAATAAATAGTGATTACACAGCTTGTCACAGATCAATTGCTAATTGTGTATTCGTTCAATAACTTTATAAAGTTACCAAAATCATCAAGCAGTGGTTTGGGAAAATCAATATTGGTTCCAGTTTAGAATTGCCTGGATCAGGTGTCCAGGACATCGGAGCTTTTCAGACATCTCAACAGACATTCTCGTCCCTAACAAGCAAATCTGGTCCGCTGACAGATTGGCTCATGAAAGAAAGCTCAAATGAAAATTATTTTAGTGTGGAACGACAGATCTGGTTTTCAAATACCAGAAATGCGTATCGGATTCGCAAATCTGGCACTCTGTCCATGTCTGGCTGTGTGTGGCCACCTAATGACTATGGCTGGAGCATAATCCGCACTCATCGTGCATCGAACTAAACATGTTTAACTGCCTAAAAAAGCGAAAATCTGTTTGTGTTTGCCATCTCCATTGATCTTCTCATCGGTTTCTGCGTGAATGAATTATCCTAGTCACGGAAATGGAGACTTTTTCATACCGGAAGTGTTCGCTTCCGCCATCTCTACAGACGTTATCTTTAAGATGCAATAGTTTTTTCTTCTTCTGTATGCCCTTTCTAAACACATGAGTAACATGTGATTTGATGAAAGTAACATTTCATGGGTTTACTTAAAACTGTGGATAATGTTTAAATTTGAAATACTTGCAATATTCTGTGTGTCGCTTACAGATTTATGAAATAATGACATTTAATGTGAGCTAGATTCGAGACCCTGATTACAATAATTGATTTTAAATGCCATTTAAAGCAGCAAATGCTCGGTGATGGTTTATCCAGATTGGCATGCGGATGTGTCGTCTGGGTTTGTTGAAGCTGCCCCCCCCCCCCCCCATCCATCTACAATTTTAGGGAGCTAAATTTCCCCTATAATTTCTCTTGCACATGCGCGTTTGTCCTTGACCTAATGACGTCATTGCTGTTGACATTGCGACATAACAGTATTTGTAGCTGGTCAATAGCTTGGTTTTCAGTTTCGACATGTCAATAATTTCGTATACTACTAGTAAATATTTTAATTGTATTTTTTGTGTGAAATTATACCGAAATAAATGCAATACGTACATGCATACTTCATATTTTCAGTTTTTATCAATTCAGTTTCCTCTTTAGCAAAACAAAAACATTTTGCAATTTCCAGTTGTTGTTTGTTTTCGTTAATTCGCCGCCTGATACATGTACAATGTGCATTTATATCGTCATTGATTTTGTTATTGTAAATATCCTGAATTTTGCTATAGCGTAAAAGCCAACACCCTCGTTTCACCCTTTTAAGTATCGGCAAATATTAGTAGAGGTCGACGCCTATGTGGATTATCTTTATTATTTATGAAAGAAATTATCGTCTGTTTGTTTTTAACGATTGTTCATAGAAACAAAATTGCCCGATAAATACATCGCGTACATGTAGTTCTGACAATGAAGTTAGGAAATTTATCTATTATTGCCATGCAATGTCATGCAAGCAGTTTTTGAAATTCGCAGTAACTTAGGCATCCAAATGCTAAGATTATGAATGACATCATAACAGGTCCTTAAAGCACTTTAAACGTAAATCAGTTGATATTCATCAGGATCATTTATTATCACGACTTTTTATAATTTAAAGCCCGGTGTATAATTATCTTATATAATGACTATGAAGAATTGTTTTAATTATGGTTGTAACTGTTTTAAATTAAAATATCTATAATAGCGTTTCAAAATTAATAAAGTAGCGTCAAACGTGTTAAAACATTATTTATTCACGAATAATTGTAAGACCTTAACAATAATTGATTTTACATGACCATTTTCTGTTCACCATGTCTAAGCCTGTTCCAGTGGCGTTCCGCTAAGTTTAATCAGTTGATTGTATCCATATAATTAAAATTAATTTTTATTTGATAAGGCGTTCCTAAAAGCATAATTTTCAGATTACAATTTTAATTGGGAGGATTTATCACAAGCATGATTTTCGAATCGTTTTGAAACTGTTTAAAATGGTTCATAAACCTGTGAATGTGAGGGCAAATCACGAAAATAACATCCGAGTAATTAAATAATTCCATACATTAATTAAACGAAAATTCATTTTTATAAACATTTTAGAAAGATTTAGTTTATGCAAATGGTTTCTTGTTTAAATAATGATCTCTTTTTTACAAATTGCTGCATGCTAGCTGAACTAATTTATGTTCAAAAAGTTAACAAATATTAAAAAATGGTACAAATATCGAGGAAAATATTTGCCCTACTCAAAAACATGCAAAAATGCGTTTGACCCGTTTTGAAAAAAACCGAAATTTGTCCTCGAAGCCCACTTTGGCCCTTCCGCATACCCTGTAACCTCCATTGTCATCTGGCAATTGTGTTTTTGGGACATTTATCCCATAGGTGATGGCAGTACCCATAGGGCAATTTTTTTGGGTAGCCACACCTTTCCAAGGTGACTGCAGAAAACGAAACTCACTATTGGCCATCAACAAACTATCTCATAAAAATCTTAAGTCGCTTATATGTCACGTTTCGTATTTTTCAGGAATTTTTATAACTCCAGGGATTCGCCATGTTATTTGATGGGATTACAATTACGAGCTTAAATTGAGTTGGGGCTAAACTGTCAATTTGAATTCCGAAATCCACAAGGGGCACCGACCTTTTTCTATGACTTAGTTGTAAGCATTAATTAGTTAAATAAAATACCAAACGCAACAACTGCAGGCACCAAATAATGTATATCCAATTAAAAATATTTCATAATACTAACAGGTGTTTACAATCAATAAATACAAAACATTCTTAACCGGTTAACTTGTATATATCATTTTCTTGTTGAAAACAACAGGCAAGTACGCCAAAAGCAGAAGTCATTATAATAGATTTTCAGGCTTTGAAAGTTATTAATTTTAAATTACCAAATGTCTGTAGGTGCACAACAGTGCTCATATATTGTTAATAATTATTAAATTGAATTGAATTAAAACACCTTATCCCATAATGATTATAGGAGCCTTTGATGCGATGACTATATCTCATGGGTTTTACAAATTTTGTTGCGTAGGAAATTTTGTTTTAAATTTCCAGTTTTCAACCATGGGATTCTTTAAAATTGGTATTTTTAAATTAAGGAGCATCCTATAAATTCGTTCGTTGGATGTGCGGGATTACCGGCCACATTAAAGCTCCAATCACCCCATTTTTATTTTGCTTTCTATTTTGTAAATTAATTTCCTCTTTTGAAAAATTAAAGGTCGACCAGGCTCCACCCTGCGAAGGAGAAGTGTTTTTTTATGATTTGACAAAAAAGACGATTTGTGAGGGGGAATTCCCGTAGCGAGAAGAAACGAGATTAGATGGTAAGATTAAAGTACGGCTGAGAAAATTCCCCCCTCGAAATACACTCATCAAAAATGTTATCTGATTGACCCGTGGTTCTAATGAACGTCTGGAGGTGCTCAACTGTGCTCCTATTTGGACTGAAGGCTAACAGGCGTTGGAACACACCTGTCTTGTTTGTATGTTTGTTTTCAGAGGATGCTCTATGACACCTGCTCTGGAGCACAAGGGCCATGGAAGCCACTTTGTCAAATGGGTTCCTTAATAGGACGTGCAAGAATGCCTTAAGCATTTCTCAAAATACACTATAACAATGACTGTTTTAAGGATGTATTTCGTGGCATGTGTTTCACGTAGTTCGTTGAATTTTGGGAATATGTTGATAATGGATATTTATATATTGCTATATTGATAATAGATATTTATATATTGCTATATTGATAATTAATATTTTGATACAGTATATTGATGCAGGGTACACGTTGCATCTGAATATTGAAAAAAAGCCAAATTTTGAAGGTTATCAAACTTATCATTGAGAAAATTGTGCCTTCTTGGACTTCGAGATCGTTAAAATTTCAAAAGATGTTCATTAACGTAATATGAAATATCATTGAGAAAATTGATTTAGCAGAATTTCTAAGTTTGCTAGTCTTTCCAAATCAAAAATTAGCGTTAGCAACACATGTTTCAAGCAGCAAAAAAAATAATGCCGGTTAAATAATGTTATTTTAGCGAACTTTTCCGAAATTCTGCACACACAAAAAATAATAAAATACAATTACTAAAAAAAGCATAAAAATGAAAGCTAGCAACATTTGTTTCAAACAAAAAAATAACAATAATAATATTGGCTAAATAATGTAGCTTACTATTAATTTAGCTAAATTTATTCGGAAATTCTACAAAAATAATGAAATAATATTTAAAAAATCTATTTTGTTAAAGGTGAGAAAAAGCTTTCATCTTAATTGTAAAAATATTAAAAAAATCATAGAAACTCATGCCAGCTACATTTCTTTAAAACTGCAATAAATAAATATAACATTAAAACTACTAGTTAAATAATGTAGTTTAGCATTAATTTAGTAAGATTTATTCCTAAATTCTGTATATACAAAAAAGGAATAAATGACCTTTGTGAAAGGTGTAGAAAAGCTTTTGTCTACTGGTAAAGAATCTTCATAAGTTTTATTAAAAGTACAGATATAGCGATGTTATGAAACAGTGCCGTTAGTACACTCGCACTGAAAAATATAAAAAAAATGATTGGCTTAATTTGCACAATAAGCTGTTATGTAATTTTTGTTAATGACTAGGCAGTTGACATCGGGATTTGTCATTTTGTCAGGAAATGCAAAAGCCACGAATCGCGTAGGTGCCGTCTTACGTTATCGCTCCTAAACGATTTAAAAAAAAAAAAACTTGAAAAAAACACTGAGATGACATCATCTGGGTTCTGTAGGGTCAAAACGTAGGCTTTAAAAGTCGTTTGCACTTACGGTCATTATGCATTTATAATGATTTCACGGTGGCCACCCAGCCTGGTGAGTCGGTTCTTTTTGAAGTGTAAGAAACAGGTGTAAAAAACGTGGTTGTGGAGCAAAAACTGACCCTAAAGTAATTCACATTTAACGAAAAAAAATATATATTCGGCCATTTTCCGGTTTTTACTTTTTTCGCTTCTCGTCTATTGATTTTGCTAAAAAAGGAGTTGTTTCTGGTGGTTGAATAACCGTTTCGTGCACGCTTGTTACCTTTTTGTGTTCAACTCACAAATCATGTCCAATCAACTCGGTGAACAATGCTGCGGATAAATATCGAAAATGTTAATGCTGTTTTTGCCACTATCTAGAGATTTAAATGACCAATTTTCGTATAATTGATTGCTGAGCCATCGATTTTTTAAAGTTAGTAGTTCGAGATAACCAAATTTACCAAAGAACTTTATCATCAAGCTTTCTTTTCAAAGCTCATGGTTCTAAACCGACCAATTCAGATTGTGTGATGAGAGATTTAGTATTTTTTTAAATGTCATATGAAGTGGGACTGTGGGCCAGACGTTCTGATACAATGACATGAAGTTAAGATTCAACTTCAACTAAGATTAACTAAGATTTACTTGTCTCTGAGCTCATACACTGAATGAAAAAGAAAATGTATGCATTTGTAATATGAACATAATTTTTCAAAATTTACATAACACGTTACAAGATCGGTGTTCATAGTATTCTTAGTACTCATCATGTTAGAAAAGGCATTCATTACATTATGAGATGGGTAATTTGAAGACAATGATATAGACGAATTCCGGAAATAAATAATAGGGGAATATCAATGAATATTGCTGCCTTTAGCCTTCTGGGTCCCATATCTGATCCCCGAATTTGGTTATGATGTACCCCTGCACCCTTCTCTCATTGGCCTGCCAAGCATATGGTAAAAATAACGGTTTTCAATGCTTGAAATAAATTCCAAATTATGCTGAATAAGAATTAAATATCCGTATATGTGCCGAATTGTTACGTTCGTTAAGATAAACGCCCCCTACCTCCATGTAACGCTTTGTAACAACCCCTACATGTAACTCGAATTGAAAAATGTGCGTTTGATAGGAAAAACCTATTTTATTAACATTTTGCGCAAGTTATAAATGGGGGAGGGCAATTTATTTGGACTAGGTAATGGAATGTACATTTGAGACCGTGTATTAGTAAATAATACATTTCGACAAGTAATGTTTCACATCATGATGAATATAATGAGTTCATTGACATATTTGTCCTCCAAATACTATTTGATTTTTTTGGTTTTCTCGGAAATTGTGTTGATAAAGACATTAAATTATTGCAATGTACTGTGTATTGGCAGCCATAAAAGCTGCCAGTTTGCCATGTGAGTGCATTATTCAACCAAAATGTCGAGAGTTCTCCACATTTCCACATTGTAATTGGTTCATTCAAGTGTTTGTCGTTTTCCAATGCAAGGCACCACACAAATTTCATCTATTATGCAAAAAGTCATTGTAGTGGTTTCGACATAATGAAACGCGATGATATGGCTTTGTGGACCTCTGGAAAACCAAATTATTAGACAACACTGGATCTAGCTGGCACCTTTACCGTATAAACACTTACTGCATATACATGTACGTACAGTATTTTAATGTATAAGCGAGAAATTTCTAATAAACGTGTTAACTTTCCTGTGGATATACAGTGTAGTTTCCGGTTATATTACATGCAGCACAAAATGCATGTAATCATTCTGTGTCGACAAGTACTGTTTTATGAAATTATTTTTCAAATAAAATAGATTTGCATACCCTGAAGAAGGACAATGTTTAATATGTAAATTCATGTATGATTTGGTTTTAAACAATTATGCAGATACAGCAGAATCACTAATTGAGAACATCTAAAGGTCATAGACTACGATTTCTATTTAAACATAGGAACCACGTGCACAAATAATTGCCAATTGCATTTTTAGAGTATTTCGTAAATTCCTGAATTATTGAATTGAACTTTGATATTTCGATAATCCTTCTCTAGCCGGCCGACTGTTTACCCCCATTCTTTCAAATATTTCAATTTGGAATTGCCAATTAAAGGCTTTTTTAAGTAAATTTCTTAATCGTAAGATAAAATTTGAACGGCTGGCACAAACAATTGTTTTTCCTCATACTGGTAAACGGTTTTAACGGAAATTTTAATTTATATTCACGGTAATACACTGACCGTTTAAATTGCATCACTCATTGAATGTACATGTACATGTATGTTTGAACGGTTTGTGTTGCAGGTGTCTTGCTAATTTGCTTGCCATTTGTATGATTCAATTTATTTTTAAAATGATTTAATGTTTGATATCCATACACAAAAAATACTTAAAAGGAAACAATGCATTTTATAATAAAATCTAATTAAATATGAACTTTATTTGTGCACGAATGTCAACTCTTGATGAATTTTGGTAGACTAATGTAAGGTTTAACTAATAAAATGTATTATATGATCATAGAGGTGTCATCAACGTGATACTTTTTAAGTATCTACATGTACGAAATATACAAATAAATTGACACCTAAACATGTAGCACAAAAATGCATCCAGTCATTCTGTGACGATATGCAATACATTTCGCTTGCCCAGTACTATGTAATAATACTTGTACTGAGTAGTACAATGTACTATTTTATGAGAGATGTCAAATAAAATGGATTTGCAATCCCTGAAGCATTAAAAATAAGTGACAAAGTATAATATGTAAATTCAAAGGATATGGTTTCAAGCAAATATGCAGATACAGCCGAATAAGTAATTGAGATCATCTGAAGGTCATAAGATTTATGTTTAAGTAAAGGAACCACGTGCACAAATCATTGACAAATGCATTATGTCGCGTATTTCGTAAATTGTTAAATTTTTCAATTGAACTTTGATATTTCGATCATCCTTCTCTATCTCGATCCTCTTCCCCCGTTCTTTGAAATATTTCAACGTGATATTGTTATTTAAGCGCTTTTTAGTAAGTCTCACTCAAGGAATATTATCTGAACGGCTGGCACAGAGAATTAATTGTTTTTCCTCAAACAATTACTGGTAAGTTTAAATTCATGCATAAGGCTTACGCCGCTGTAGTCTGTTAGCACTATTTAAGGGAAATAATTTACTTGTATTTTTATTTAGTTCATGATAATTCATCTTGATATTTTAAGGGCGAACGAATTACCCTATTAATTAGTCCAATTAATCAGAAGCATATTATTTCCTCAAATTGGAAATATTTGGATTTTTCGTTACGTTTATAATACTTTAAATGTAACTCAGATTTTTAGTAATGAATAATTTCAAATTAATAGGCATTCATATTTGGCCACGAAGTACTTATTAGAAAGTGCAGTAAATTAACACCATAGTGGTTGCTATTATGGGAATGGGGGGATATGAGGGATGATTAACACACACTTAAGACAATTCGAGTCCTTTGGGATTGATACTATTGGTCGTCTTACTTGCATGCCTTTAAATGTCGACGAGAATTCTCTTCCAAAGGATAGCCCTAAGCTAACAAATTCAGTTGACAATGATGATGGTGACCATAAATTTAAATTTAAAAAAATTATTTTAAATTAATTTTACATTTTTATCACATTGCAAATCTTTGCTGACAGTAGAGTGCTGAGTTGAATTTTAAATGAATTAGAACAAAGGCAATGTATATGCTATACTGTTTTGTACACCATCAAGTATAATTAATGTATCTCATAATAATGGTTAATGTGGGGATTAGGAATTTGATACCATAATGCAGTAGGCCTATAATGTTACGCAACTTTCACCTATGAAGTTGAGTTGAAACAAAAAATACAGGAGCTCACAATTAAATGTTTTAAAGGCTAAAATATAACGCTGCAAATTAAAGGAAAATTCTCCCTATCACATGGCATAGGGTACCGAATTGAAATTAATGTTTATGTAATGTAAATGCGCAGGGGCACATACCCGCATTCCGTGATATTTGGTAGTGCACTGTGCGTCTTAATTCTGATAGAAATGCAACCAACATTCAGTAGCACACTCAGGACCAACTTTTTTAAATTTTTCTGATTTCTTATGGACGACCTAGGCGAAAATGTTCAAACATTGAGTTACAAATACGGAATTCTACCTTGCAATTTAATACAAAAATAAATGTGAGGAATTTCCTAATTAAACGGAACGTCGTAGGCGTAAATTTAGCCTCAACATTTTATAAATATTTGCTATTATTAAAAGAAACGCCGTAGCAAAAAAATTAGAAGAAGTGGATTAGAAATTATAATTAAATAAGGTCATTTACAACAAGAAACTTGGATTTATCTAGTATGAGATGATGCATGAATGATGAGTGGGGGGGGGGTTCTCCTGTGCGTGCACCACTGCTTTGTAATAAACTGTACGTTGTACAAGGCTCATTAATACCTGATTGATCCTCTCAAAGATTAAGCCGTGTATGTTTTGTAAGTTGTATACTGCTAATGGTCCATAACGGAAATTTAACTTTCTACACAGCTAAAATGTCGATGGTGGAAAGAGTTCGTATGGAGATCACGCCGATGGAACCACAGGATAGACGAAAGTGCTTTCCGGCGAGCTTTGAACGTGTACCGGAACTACGTTACATTCACAACAACGAAGACCTGAAATTCGTTTATTTTAAAAGCTACATAAGTTACACAAAGTTCAAAGCTACAACGACGCCCTTGAGGCAACTGACGCTGACTGATCTTTCCAAACTTTACTTGCACGAAATTGCGTACGGAAAATGCCTGTACTTACGCACGATAGAACGTGCCAAGGGAAATGGCGGTCTTGGCGTCATGACGATAGTGGAAGACCATGTAGGAAATGCGGTCATATTTTGCGCAAACAATTTCACGGATTCATTAAGTAGGAATGTTAGCGGAGTCTTGCCACCCGGAACAGTGTTCTACCTGAAGGAACCACTCGCCAACGAAGCCGTGCCAATGTGGAACTTGCAGGGAATGCGTGGATTTGGCTGCTTTCTGCGTTGCGACTGTCCATCGGACGTTATCGTAGTGGACGAGCGACATGAATTGTGGAAGCAACCGGCGTGGAGACAAAGAATCAATCTGGTAGATCCCGTGTTTCAATTTCCCATCCCTTTCAGCCCACCTTCGTGGTTCCACCGTGGAAACGAGTTTTTCGACTCACAACAGTATGAACTAGCCATTCGTTGCTTCTTGCAGACTTTGGCAGGCCTCAACCAAATGAGGCCCGAGGACAGACCGAGTCTGGAATTTGAAGTGAATTTAAGATTAGCGAAATCGTATTATCATAGAGGATTTTATGAGAAGTCCTTGGAACTCCTTTCGCCTTACCTCGTTGAGGAGCCATCTCAGACGAGCAAGATCTGTCATTTTATTGCCAGCAAATGCTGCTATCAGCTGAAAGATTACAAGACCTCTTTGAATTACGCCCAATTCGCCCAAGGTCCGGAATCTCCTGTCCCAGGCATCGACGAATGGTTGGACAGATGCAAAAAAAGCGTCGCGGAGGAGGAAAAAGGTAATTTTGAGATGTTCATGTTTTATTCCGAACAAGCACATCAATCGGAGGAGTTTGACGAAATCGCGGAGTACACCGGTCCGGTTGAAATCGTGCAAATACAGGGCAAGGGCCTATGTGTTGTTGCCACGAGGGACATGGAGCCGGGAACTTGGGTGATGGTGTCGAAGGCTCTGGCGTGGTTACCCCAGAATTCCAGGCGAGATGTGGACATGGATGGTTCCGACCAACTCGTAGCTCAACTTGCTCAAAAGATTTTCAAAAATCCAAAGACTTACGGTGAACGTATCTATAGCATCAGCAACGGTAAGAGCTCCACAGAAGGTCCCACTCTCCAAGTCTTTTGCGATCCCGAGACTCAGAAGGAACCCATCGTGGACGTGGAGAAACTCCAAGCCTTAGTCGAGAACGGAGTATTTGGGGTAAACAACTCTAAAACCAACACCGAAGTTCCTTTTCGTTGCACGTTTAAAGAAAGTGTTAGTTTGTTCGAAAAGAATGTCTACTTCAACCACAGCTGCTTGCCAAATTCCTCCTTTCAAAATTTTGGCAAGTGGTTGTTCATCAGGACCATCCAGTTCGTCAAGAAGGGAGAGGAACTGTACTTGCCCTATTATTCCTGGAAATATTCTTACTTTTACCGGTGTGAGAAGTCCAAGCAACACCGTTCTCCATGCGTTTGTCGACTTTGCGAGCTGGACAAGGCTGTGGACCCAAAGGTTCATAATGAAAGAAAACGTATTTTGGCAGAAAACGCTTCTCTGGTCAACACGCAAGCTTTGAATATGTGCAAAAATCCAAACACATTAGTCGATCAAATTAGCTGCCTAATCTTTAGGCTCAATCAAACTTATTGCAACAGGAAACAGCATCTAGAGTTTCCTGGGAAACTATTGATGTCCGTGTTGTATCGCTCGTTATCTCGGGTACGTTCTTTGCAATGTACAATTAATTTGTTGAATCATGAGAAATACATTAAGTGTCTCGAAAATGTCTTGAAATACCTTGGATTCGACCCTCTAACTTTGCTGCAAACCATCGATTCTGGAAACTTTGTATTTCCTCGCAATGCACTCTTAGATCGGTCTGTGATGCGTTCAATTGCTGATTTGGTTAAAATTTACAGTGATTTGCTAAACGTGCAAAAGACAAAGAAATGGTTCAGAATTCTCTGTGCTTTTGAAGCTATTTATTCTGGCGGTGATCAGCATGTGGTGCATCTCAAATACAAGGATACTCAACATATACATGTAGCATAAACCCAGATTTGAAATGTCGCCAGTTTGTGCAAAATTTGTTTTTAAAAAGGTATTGTCATGCACCTGCATTTTCTATTTGAGTAATTACGTTCTCGAGTAGACAACGATTTAATGTATTTATACCTACGTTTATATTGTAATTTTATCGAATATTTTAATTCATATTCATGAGTATACATTGTACGTTTGAATTGCAACACTCATTGAATGTAGGCCTATATTTGAAAATTTTAATTATGAAGGGAAATGACGATTAGTTGCTTGCGTTATTAATTTGTGTTGCAAGTGACTTAATAATTTGTGTCATTTGCATGATACATTTTACTATTAAAATTATTTAAGGTTTGACATCCATACCCATACAAAAATATTTGAAATTAAAAAATGCATTTTATAATAAAAACTAAATAATTTTGTACTTTATTTGGGCGTGAATATCAACTCTTGACTAATTTTAATAGGCTCATAGAAGTTTTTAACTGATGAAATGTACTGTATGTATGATCATAGATGCCATCTATGTGATGCTTATTAAACTTCTACGGAATATGCAAATAAATTTACCTAATTCCCTCAATTTTTAAACTGACGTTTTCGCTGTCATCGGTTATTGGCAACTATTATTAACTTCTGAAATCAATATTAGGATTAGGAAGACTAGGTTAAGTTGAATAATACGTGGAACATGTGTAATTATTGAAAGTCTAAACAAAAATGTTAAATGTATATGGCAATACATGTTACACTTGTATTATAATTATTTTGTAAGCTTTTTTTAAAGGGATATTTTCAAGTATCATTTAATCATATAATCGTTTTTAATGTAGCTGACTGATGAAGGCAGAAATAAAGCTGTCGAAACGTCGCAAAGCTTAAAGAAAATTGGCTGTGTTTTCCTTTTGTTTTTTCATTTTCATATAATCAATAACATAAATTTGCTCAAATTTGTACATTTTTAAACTGACGTTTTCATAATTATATTTCTTGAACAATTGTGAAAATAAGAGTAATATTTAAGAAAATAATTGATTGCCACGAAAAATATTAGTAAGTTTTAAGCAAAAAAAAAATGAAATCAGTGTTACTTAAATGGCGAAGCACAGTATTGCATAATTTTACTTTCTTTAAACATACAAGTATATTACAAGAATTTTCTATTTGTGGTTTTCATCAATCACATTTTAAAATGTCATTTGAAAGTTCCTGGAAAGAATAACTATTAAATATATATGTATATATTGCATTATTATGTGATGTACGCAATTTAACAGAACCGCTGTGTAATATCAGCATTGACAAACAAACAATAAACTATTGTGTGCAGATGTTGTTTGAAAAGAATTTCATAAATGGTATTTGAGTGTAGGCCTACAGTGCATGATAAATCAAAAAAGCAGTTTGCTTCGAGATGCGCCAAAACAAATTAAGTCGATAAAATAGGAAGTATTTCACTGGTTTTCGGTCTACAATTGGTGTTTTTCGAAAGGGAATAAAAGTGGTTTTGAAATTCATGACCAACTTGAGGTTTTATGGGAATTCCTGCGATGGTTTCAACCGAATAAGCGGGAACACGTGATGGTTTAAAGGACCAGTCATGAGGCTCTGTTTATGTCATGTAATAAACTCTTCAAAACTACAGGAAACGAAATATAAATCCTGTATCACTCACTACGCAATATATTCGCAATTATGAGCCCTCTTGTTTGATGCTTGATTGCGGTTGGTTCCGGGGTAAACAATTGCTATGCTCAACATGGTCTAATCCATTTTTTATTTGCTTGAACATTATATCCAAATGAAAAGCGTAGGATGTGATGCTGGTCATCCTTGACCAGATTGCATTTGGACGGTTAATTAGATTTTTAAAAAATGCATTTGGAGATTGCGGTTGGGGGTGAGGCTGATGCTCCTGCTAATCGTACACTGTATAAACTGAAGAAAAATACAAACAAGCCTCTGCCTAGAAAGGTCTATTTGGGGAAAATAAATGTTCATTGCTTTTTCTGCTAGATAATTGTCGTGGAAAAAAAAATAGCCGCAATAATGCGCTTAACGAATATGTTGAGACGTTGACATTGACGAATTAGTTTTCTTTTAAAAAGGCGTTTGTTTCGGACACAAAAGACGGGACCTTTATATTCTGTGTATGATAAAAAAAAGGGAAGGGGAAAAAAGATGGCGCCCATTACAACCGACGCCATTTTACCTTTCTTTATTCGCTAACAATAACAACAATCAACAATATCAATGAGTTCCGCTCTTCTTCGCTTTGAATGCCATCGGTCAGGTTTGGGAATGTTTGTTTTCATTTAGGTTTTGTTGAGGAAAAAACCTGTACAAAACGTTGGCTAATTGCAAAAATTTATTCTGGAAATTTTGAGGAAAAGCATAAGCTCCTTCATGTGTAGGGTGCTTCAGAAGTCGCATTGCTCAAGTATATTTACTGTAAATGGTTACTCTTTTTCGTCCATTACAAAATCATGACCATTTTTTTGCTTCAATTTAAGCCAATATTGGTGGTCAGGTTCCACAAAAACGGCCAAAATCGTTAAGAATTAGTGAAAATTACGTTTTTGGAGAGAAAAAACACTTTTGTAATTTTTTTTTAGATTGAATGCAATTGATTTTTACGTTTACTGAACCTAAGATATCATTACAATTTACGATGTAAATATACCGTAAGAATTTACAAGACGTCTGTTAGTTTTGCATTCGTTTAAGGAAAATGTTTTTTTTATAAAAGCGTATACAAATCAAGTAAGTAATATTGTACTTTAAATATCATTAAATGAAATTTGGTAGTGACTTTGACTTAATTGTTTTTAAATCAGCATCGTTTTGAAATCGTTTATGAAAATGCTTAAAGTATTTCAAAACAGAATGGCTTGTCCAATACATTAGAATGCATTAGATTCAATGCAGTTAGAAATAAAAAAATATGCGTAAATTGATAACTTATAATCGTTTTATGACACCATTGCTAAACCTCGTTACAAATGCAATTATGCGCCAATGATTAGACATTGATTTCACATTACATTTTAGAAAGATTATCAAATTATGTTGACACCATTTAGTACAATGTTCAAAACCGTTCGTGGCACACTGTATACATCTAAAATTTTGTTCGTTTTTACTTCACATTTTCTCTATTTTTGTAAAACTTAAAGTAACACGTCGAGTATAATTCGAAACAATGAGGAAACCAAATTTTTAAAAATTCTGTAGGCCTAATAAAAAAGCTAGCAAAAATGAAACGTGCGGGATTAAATAAAATGTTTCTTCCCAGACCAAGTTTACATCAATGTCATTTAATTTGTTGTAAATAAAAAAAACATATCTGAGCATTTGCATTACCCAGAATTAAAACAGGTTTTCATAAACGATTTTCACTATAATTCTTTTTTTTTTTAAAAACTAACGGAGACCTATATCCCACCGAGCAAGCAACGGGTACGAAACCCATTTAATGTGTTTTTGTGTAAAAAAAAAAAATACATAGGTGACAAAGTGTTAAACGATGTCCTATTTTACCGCATCATCGCTTTCGCATACAGCGTTTCCTGTTTTCATTTTTTTGTATGTAAATAGCAAATAAGTGCAATGCACTTTTGATTGTTAATTTAATAATTTTACATTAATTTCTCCGTACGTTTCGTCCATGCATGCATAAATAATTGTTTTGTTTAAACGGGTGCAGAAATTAAAAATTTCAGACGCCCCTTGTATTTGCATCGTTGATAAAAATATATTAAACGACATATTTTGGGTGCTGTAATCTTTCCGCACAATTCAACACCAAGTTTTATTGGAATGAATTCGAGTATTATGCAGAAATATATTCCAAATCTTATTTCCGAAGATTTTTCAACCAGACCACCCATGCTCACTTTCGTATAGGAAAAACCTAAACGTAATTAAAAAGATTTTGAAATATTTATAGAAAACACGTAAATGTAATAAAGTGAATGTAATATAAATACATATTGATGTAAAAGTTGAAAAAAAGCCAGCTGGTACCAATATTAAATTATACCAAAATGAAAATATGCTTGTATGTATAAGTTATGGCATAAAATAATGCACGCTTGCGTTATTGACACAAAATTGCATATTGCCAGATGTCGAAATTAAATAATTATCGGTTAAATTTACAAATATTGCAGAAATAAACATCTGTCTGGTATATTTGGTATTTTTTTGTATAGGCTTATTATTTTGTGCTATTCTTCCTGACTGTTGTGTATTATACAATACTGAGCCAACATATATTTCTGAAGCCTTTCATTGATTTCTGTAATTATTTGGGAGCATGCTAGGAGCAATTTACTAAATTACGATTGTCTTGCCTTTGTTACTAAGTTTCTACTAGTAGTTTTCAAACATTTATTCACGGATTCACTTTCTGGATAAATTATTTAGGGCAATCACCTATTTAAATTTAAAACAAAATTGCGGTAGTCACTGGTCATGCATGCTGCCCAAGAAGCGCTTTTATTATTAATTAAGCAATTTTAGATTGAATTAGGTCAGCAAATTCAATTTTAATTACATTGAAAACAAAACAGTTCAATGACGCTCCTATCTTATTAATGAGAAAATGCATCGTTGTTTTGCATTTCTAACAAGTGGTATACACATGTATAAGAATATTTCCCGCAATAGGTCGCTACATTATTAATTAGTATACTGGTTTCAAATTCTAAATTCGTGATTTAGATTCAATGTCGATTGGCAATTGTTTGTTTGGGATTTATTTGGAACGACAATCGTGGAGTAATTTAATTTCCTAAATTACGAATGTAATGCATTTTTATAGTTGATTATAGCAGTCTTAATTTCGTTTTTTGTGGATATGATGAGACACGAAAACATTCAGGTTTATGGTGGTGGAAGTCGTTAAATAATTTGATAAATAAGCATGCAAACACATTCAGCTTTAAAAAAAATCACTCGACCTCAGTTTTATAAACCTAAATTCGCTACTTTGATTATGAGCTGGTCAACGATTGTGTGTCTGTTTGGGGTCTGTTAATTGGGACAACAATTGTGGGTAATTTCAGTTCGTTAATGAACCTTAATGAACATATTTTTAATTATACTTTTGTTTTGTTTTTATTCACTTGCACCTAAATGTTGACAAATTCCCAGACTTCTATATAGTCATTCCGAAACTTAAATGCAGGTGTAGAATTGTAAAGGGCATCCCACTGTTTTTGTTTCCATAATTTTTTTTTTAAATATCACAAAGTGGGCGCCTGTATAATGAACACTCAAAGACAGAATGGTCGAGCTTAAATTGCCCGACAAAAGGTTTTTTTTCTTCTATGAACCTTCAAAACGCTTTCTGTTTTGCGAGAAAAAACCCAAAAAAGTTTAGGAATTGTATTAACATCTCAAAACGAGTGCAAATATTGAGTCGTTAATCTTCCATTAAAAAAGTGAAAAAATTAACAAAATGTAAGTAAAATGTAGATTTTTAAGTATGCAAAGCACGATAAAGCGGCTGCTCATTAGCGATGTTTCGTTATTTTTGCTGCATTATTGTATCTATATCATTTTCATTAGCATAGTTTCAAATTTCCATTAAATAAATGCCTGCACATTTTTTTTATCAAGGTAGAGCCAAGAGGATGCCAAACTGCAAAAAAAGTACACATTTTACTTCAAATACTTATTAAAGTTGGTAAATTTATTTTCCCCAGTGTAGAATCGTTCGCCAGGGTCCGTCTTTAATAATGTGAAATTGTCCCTCTTATTTCTTAAAAAAATGTTTGAAAAAAACCTTGTGTGACCTCCAGAAATACATATAGGTCTTTCCCTGCAATGCAGCATTGTTTTTAAGTTTATTTATTTATGTTTTTCTCAATAAACTGGACACTTTCAAATTATAACAAAATAACAGGTGAAAAGCCTTAAAACAACAATAATACTCTGAGATTAAGAGTTGCAATGATAATGTTTGCCATAATTTACTTCCAGCACAATAAATTTTTTACTCAATTGTTATGTAATGGCATTGCATTTTCAGGCTAATCCCTTAATAAATTTAAGAGGAATTTTAGTCAATTCAGGTGCATTTGAAAGTGCTTTAATTTGTTCACAAATTCAACTAATATGCATTTATTTTAAATACCTGTAGGGGCAAGTGTATATAGCCCTATTCTTATCTACGTACTGTACAGTGTATGTCAAATGTGATACAGAAGGCACAGTTTAATGTTTTAAAATTGTGAATGTGATGCGTTTTTTGCTAAAGCATTGCTGACGGTGGTGGCGATGCTGCGTGTTTTTTGGCCCAGGAAAAAAACCCTCTAAAAATGCAGGGGAAAAAAATGCCACCGATGTGTGTGTTTATCAAATCTCCAAGACGTCAGTGATTGCGAATTAGTAGCGTGGGAATCGGGCTTGTTAGTTAATTCTGCTAAACCTTGCGCATGACAGGAGCGCCGTGACATTTAATGCAACGTCAGTGAAGTGAGACTCTCCCAGATAAGAAATGAACAAATTTCCTGTAAGATTACGCCAAATATCAAGTTGTCATACATTGATACGTCGCGTCGTCCTCATAAAGGGCAAACAGGGGTAAACAGCGAATCCTTCATGGGCATCCAAGCGGTCAAGGGTTGTGCCAGAGGGGGATGGGTTTTTGCACTCCGATGGTGCAGGTACGAGTGAGGGACTGTCCATAAATTACCTTTATAAATTGTATAATAACGAGATCATAAATCATTGATTTGATCCTGTTTTTTTACGAAATTTGTTTACGAATAGCCAATTATTGATCAACATTTGACAAGCATTTTCGAACAAATTACACAAATAATGCATTTTCCTTATACGTACCTCCGAAATCATGGATTTTAAACACAGTACATTTACATAAACTTATGACACTTGCCTTAATTGGTTTGAAAAACTCAAGCAAAACTAATTCCTTGTAAGTGAAAGGTTTATTAAGACTTTAAAATGCGTGAAAAAATGTAATGTAATGTAATGTTAAGAAATACACCCCCTACCCCATGTAAGACTTTGTAATAAAATGTTAACATGTTTAGCGTTACGTAATTTATGGACATCCCATGAGCTTCAATTCGCTACAATGGATGTTCAACGCTGGCCTAACTACATGTATTATAATTTTCGGGTGTCCTCCTTCCTTCCTCTCTGACCAGCTTCCCTTAGTCCACTTTCCTTACCCACACGTGGAAACCTGTCAGGTAAGCTGACCTTTTGAGGTTCTGTCCTTCTCCCCTCCCCCCCCCTTTACTTGTAAAGACAGCAAAAATCGTGTACCAGGGGAGGGGAATTCATAAATGTCCCCAGGGCACTATTTCGTTCTATTTTGACCGATGGTTTGGCTAACTCTTGGCTAGGGGTGTGAATGCCATGGTCATGGGGCTACTGTTTCGAATCGCTCACTCAGTGGTGTCCACCAATTTAATGAGGCAGCTTTTTTATTACTGTGCTTGTTCCCAAATACTTGAACGTCATCGGTTAATCTGAGCATGATAATTAACCTCTAATTGTAAATTAGGTGAAATTTTCATTTTACCTACATGTATATTGACCCTCATAGACAAAGGTTGATTTTTTATGATTTTTTTCTCTCTGGTTTTTTTAGTTGATGGACTTTTGAGATGTCATATTTTTTGTATTGTAAATATCAGCCCGTGCTTGGGCTAGGGGTCGATCCCGCTGTAGTGGACCTACGAAATAGGGACCCTTGCTGAGCAGAGGCGGGCTACTGAGGTCATCTTTCAGCCTGGGGGTTTGTGTTTCGCAAATAAGGCCAGTTTTGTGCGAATACGACTATGATTTACCTGCACTGAGAGAATGTACATGGTGAGGCAAAGTCTTGGGTGACGTAGACAAAAGATTTTTTTAAAAAAAGGCTTGTCTGATAAAATAAGTTTGTATAAAGTTTATATAAAGAAATGTATAATGAGGTGGGCAGGGCTGTATGCAGCAATATTTGAGTTGGGGTTGTTTGCATTTGCATGCTGAGGTATCAGGTTATGAGTATCTTGGGTATTATCCCAAAATGGGGTATTTTAGGCATGCAAATCAGTCTTTGTATGCAAATAAAGTGGATCATGTATTGAAGGACATTTGCAAGGAGGCAACGCCTTCACATGTTTCAAAACGTTTGCTGGCATCACAAGTCTGAAGCTGACAAAATGGATTACAGGGTGGCTGCCATGTTAGAGTCGATGTATTTTATCAATGCATACAAATCAGTACATTGAGTGATTTCACTGGAAGTGATAACATTACATTGAACTACGCAATATAGCATCTGCATGATATATCACTATTATTAGTGGCATAACTGCAATTGTTGACACTCGTTTGAAAGTTAGCAAATTCAACGACTGGAATAAAAATTTTACTGCAACAATGCATACTTAATACAATATTAGCTCTCCTTATTAAGTTGCTCATCCAGTGATTTGGTCATCCAGTGATTTCATTGTCTGTACTGAAGGATATGTTGTGATGTATGCTTGTATTAGTACAGTTGTATAAGCATACATCAGGGCATATTAGTAAGTGTCACTAACGTATTTGTAGTAATTTTGTAGTAATATGTGATGATAAAGTTCAAACTTTAACGTCAAATTTAATTTCGTTTATATTAAGTTTTGAATATCCCTATAGACAAGTAAAAACTTAGTGAAAATATACCATACCATGGTTAACCTGTAAGTTTCCATAAATATCATCACACTTCAATAAATCGGTACAGATATCACTGGGAATGTTATAGTGATTTGCACTGATCTTACCGCAAGAAGAGCTAGTTTCCAGAATGGATTTAGTTGAAAATTCCATGAGGGATTTACAAGTACATTGTATTTTCGAAGAACTTATTTGATCCTTTCTTATGACATCACATCGATGCCATTTCGCATTTGGTTAATCTGATTGAAAAGCAGTGACATTAAGAACGTCACGTGTCTTATTGGGAATGTCATATAATCAGTTCATTCGGTGCTTGGAGGTTAAACGTTCGCATCCCCCTACCAACCCTCAACAAACCCCTTGACTGACCAGGGCTAGTTTTTTTGGAGAAGGTTTCAAGGGGAGATTATCGATATCTTTGGCATTTCCAAATCGCCTGCTTTATGGAAGTCCCCAAATTCCCCCCCCCCCTTCCCTCCCTGAAATTCCCTTAAGGGACGATAGATGCTCTTGGGGCAGGTTCTGGGCATGACGAATTTGTATGACAAACCCACCACTGACGCCATTGTGGTCGACTCTGGGGTCTTTTTCTCCGACTCGATGGCGAGGGGTGCACCTGGACATGTTTTGTCCCAATTCACCATCCCCCATCTCCCCCTTTTTCTCTTCATGCACCTTAATCACATTTGGTGGCTTTCTCAGGTGTAATCCGAGCGTGTCAATTTTCATTTTGAAAGAAGCCAATGAGGATTCGTCTTCGTAACGAATCGGGAATGGCAGTGAAATCACATTCTGGTTTAGAAAGGGATTTTGCCAGAAATCCTTTTCTTTAAAAAAAATCAGATTCGCTAAGTGGATGACACGTGACTGCAACGGCCAACGGACGGTGAAGGGGGAACTCTGACCTCAAGTTGACCTTGGGTCAAGACCGTAGCCCACTGCTGTGTTATCAAGATTATATGGCCACTACAATTTGCGTTTTGGCTAAGATTGACCAAACGATCTCTCCACCCTCGTAGCAAATTTTAACGATCATCAAATTTTGATAATCGAAATTAAGCATTTGTTTGGTAAATAATTATTGTTATCTCCTGATTCAGAGTGCGCAGCATTTTAAATACAATTTGATGTCTGATGAAAATGTATTTACCAAAATTTAAAAAAATTAAAATGTTGTTTTTAATGCAGCTAGCAACTGTTTACAATCAATTAAACATTAAAAATTGTAAATAAATTAAGTACTTTAATGTAAGTCTTTAATGTGGGTACCATTAAATTTCCAAACAAATCAATTGCATACAGTACAACTATCATGGATTGAAATACACAATGACTTGTATTTTTGTGGTGGAATATACATGGACAATGATACGTGTTTGTAGCACAATCTTAATTTGATTTTTCGATTTTAATAAATGACATCAGGTTTTACGATTTGATGCATTAGAAAATGGTCATTAACATTTTATAGTTTTAGTATTGATGGCTCTGCAAACAATAGATAAAAACTTGAAATAAAAATGTAAATGTTCCGAAGTTGATTACACGAGCCGCATAACGAGTATGTAAATATTATGTATCATCCTAAATTTAATGTTAATTTTATTAACATACACATGCAGCGATTAGAGAAATAGCAGGAGAACTAGGGGTTCGAATTAGGGTTTAAACAACCCCTGTATTTCTGCAAAGAGTGCAATGACCCAAATGTTGATTGTATTTTTCGGTATGATCAATACGATTGATCAGTCTGTTTCGCTGGCGAATGTTGTATGAGTTTACTCACGCTTTTTAAGGTGTTTAAGGTGGCAGCATCTGCATTTTTTTTCCATCAGCCTAACGCCGCTTTTGTGCTTATTCTCAGGGTTATTTCAATTGGAATTAAATAAACTGGTTCACCCGTGCCAGTCTCGTATACATATGCTAAGTTTTTCGGCTGTAAACACCCCGTGCCATTCATGTAAACCCTTCAAAAAATAAGCGATGAAATGTGCTCCTCTGCATTCAACATGGAGCAGCTGCCATCTTGGAAACACAAAGAGTGCCTTCATAAGGACCCAGACCCAGTCTTCTCACCCCTCCTTAGGTTTGTAAAAAAATAATTCAATAGTGGAGGATTTAGTGAAAAATGATTGATTTTCCCGCTGTGCACACGTGTCTGCCAAGAGATATACCTTTCGAACCAAGTATTTTTTTATTTCCCCTTCTTATTGAAAACAAGCTTTCGGACAATGGTCAGTTTTGAAAATGCCGCCGTTTTGAGGCTCGCGACAAGCTGTTTTAGCTCCAGCTAAAACA